>CM062097.1:0-10159 GCA_031163375.1 Conogethes punctiferalis | reverse complement strand
AGCTTAAAGATGCGAACTGCTTTTTAAATCCAGTCATGAGGAAAACAAATTTAACGACCTGATTTTTAACCTTACAGACATGAAGAAAGTAAAGTCAGTAAGTTCTCCGCTTAAGCGGAGCAAGGGAGCGGAGTGCGTGGTCTCCGGTGCGCTGGAGTGGACGCTCCGTCTGTCGCAGTTGTGCGCGGTGGCGCCGGTCGCGATCGGGCCGCGGCGTGGGGAACGACGCGCCCGTGTGTCCCCGGCCGTTGCAGCCGTGGATCGCCTAGTCATGGGCACCTTGAGTAAGTTTTTTTAATACTCTTTTTTCAAGGAACCAAATTTAATACTTATTTTTTTAAAAAAAATTAATGTTTAAAAAAATTTAATAAAATGTTTTTAACCAAGTCGCTGTGACAACGGGTAAATAACTGGTCAACCTGTCAGTTGCCACCGCCATGCCGGTCCAACCCTAACCCGCCATGAGCTCCGGAAACCCTACTCACCGGCAGAAACACGACCCGGAGGTCATTTGGCTGCGGTATTTTATAGGGTGGAGGACCCGGACGGGCGGCTCAATTCGAGCGAAGATTCGCTTTGCCCTACCTCTCCTAATATACTACCTAGGTGGCAAACAAGCCTATGCCTCGTCTGATGGTAAGCGGCTACCGCACCGTATGGACGCCTGCAACACCAGGGGTATTACAGCGCGTTGCCGGCCCTAAGTGAGGTGTATCTTCATATAAACACATTAGCGTTAAGTTGTTATGAATTCGTGTGATTTCCGAACTGAGAATATTCCCACATCATTCAACGGGTGTTGGAGAAGACGACTAAGGACTAGGGAAAAGGCAGCAGCGTTTAGCTGGACACAAATTTAACCTTCGTATGTGCGTTATAGATTTTCCTTAAAACTTAATTATGTATGGAGACTTATTGTTATTTACTTAGCCACTATGCCAAGCTAATGGTCGGTGATACTTGACTGTATGCTTTATGAGGAACTTATTGCCTCGCGCCTCGGTTTCGTGGAACCGACTTCCTGCGTCTTTCAGAACATCTACGACTTGGGAATCTCCAAGAATCGAGCGTATTTATATTTAAGCTTTCAGGGACCCTAAACTCGATTAGACCTTCGGACTGCTGCTTCGTAGTAAACTTTGCATTGTATAGACTCAACTTTTATTTTGCACTAGCTGTGCCAGCGGCGTCGCTCGCGTGGATATCGGGTTTCAAAAATAACGGACTTCCATAAAATACCCATCTATACCTTGCGCCTAAGTTTTAAGTTAGACCTCTAGCAATACATTGGTGAAAACCGCATTCAATTCTATGCAGTAGTTTTCGCGTAATGCGCGTTCAAACATACAGGTTTAAATTTCTCGCGTTTTCCCAACACTTCCCGTCACTGCTCCGCTCCTATTGATTGTAGCGTGATGAAAAGTATCCTATAACCTGCCCAGGAGTATGAAGAATAATTGTACCAAGTTTCGTCAAAATCTGTTCAGTAGTTTTTTTTTCTATAACGAACATACAGACAGACAGACAGACAGACAGACAGACAGACAGACAAAAATTTTACTGATTGCATTTTTGGTATCAGTATCGATCACTTATCACCCCCTGATAGTTATTTTGAAAAAATATTTTATGTACAGAATTGACCTCTCTACAGATTTATTATAAGTATATAGATTATGTAACTTTAAAATATTAAAAAATGTTGTAATACCAAATCATGTAACAATTGGCGATTTAAAAAGAGGAACTACCGAGTTTCTTGCCGTTTCTTCTCGGTAGAAATCTACCTTCCGAACACGGCGGTAGCTTCTTTTAAATTGCTTTTATTCACATTCTTACATTACTTTTTATATTTTTACATTATTTTTTACTTGACGATTCATAAGTGCTTATTTTAAGTTTATGTGAATAAAGGTATTTTGACTTTGACTTTGACTTAGAGTTGCGGGTGTCCACTGTCGATGGGTTGTGTCGGCTGCTTACCATCAAGCATCACACGTGCTTGTCTGCCGCCTCTAGCATAAAAAAAATATATAAAAAAATATCATTGGTAGATAAATTTTCGTTACCGCTGTTTCTGTGGAAACGGACCCTTAACCTGTTCTCTCACATACCTTCAACATTACAGATGCAATGTTATTTGCTGGTTTCGTACTGAACTTCATCGGTGCCAATCGTTTGATGGCTAGGACCACCATCGGCAACCTCGTTTGGGGCCTCGATGTCACCCTGGTGTGGTTGATCGCGAACGTAGCAGCCTATGACACAGCCAGGGTTAAGGAGGTGCTACGCTGCATTAATAGGGTACAAAAGGTAGGATCTTTCAAAACCATCCTATTGCAGTCCACTGCTGAACATAGGCCTCTCCAGTTATTCGTCACCTGGACAAACATCTGGAGGATACCTATACCCATAATCACCACGCTGGGCAGGCGGGTTGGCGATCGCAGGGCGTAGCTTCTCGCTTCGGTGACGCTGCTGCCCGTCACCGGTCTGTGGTATTAAGCTACGCCTTCAATTGTGATAGTTATACCGCCACCAGTCGGTTGCCAGCGCCTCGTTTGTTGTTCGGCAGGATGCACCACGGGCAGGTGAGGTTGGCTTGGAGCGAAATGATGATAGGCCGCTCCCTAAACTAACTGGCTTCGTAAAGAAAAACCTTTTCTATTAACGTGAGTCTGTATTTTGCTTTTACAGGTTAAGAATAGAATAGATGGTATTACCCCACCTTCCAAGACCAGTATTTGCAATGAAAGAAAGATCCAGGCGACATTTCTATTCTTCTTTTCTTTCGCCACTGTCGCTGTGTTCGCGGACTACGTCAGATTTTTCAGGATAACATTGCGTTTTGCAAAAGATGAACAGGATTATGAGGGTAAGTTCGTCATTATGATGTCTCATTTCTGGTGTCACCGAAAACGTAGTAACTATTTATTAATCTGTGCCGTAAACCAGCGTCGGGGCGCGCCCGCGCCGCTACTTATGCTGAGTGACAGCCATTTTGGATGCATAAGTAATATTGTTTTTTATGTTAAGTTACTCATAGGTTTTATGCTCCAAATAAAAATTATTTCATTTCATTTCATTACCATCAGCCTACTTATCGCAGTCCCCTGCTGGAACATCTACATATAATAAATCTGTAGAGAAGTCAATTCTGTATATGAAATATATTTTCAAAATAACTATGGGGTGATTAGTGATCGATACCTACTGATGCAAAATGCAATCAGTAAAATTTTGTCTGTATGTCCGTCATAGAAAAAAAAATACTGGACGGATTTCGATGAAACTTGGTACATTTGTTCTTGATACTTCTAGTTGGTCAGGTTATAGTATACTTTTCATCACGCCATTATCAATACAACAAACCCTTCCAGTCAGAGCAGTGACGGAAAGTGTAGGGAAATCGGGAAACATTTTTATCTGTATGTTTGATCGCGCATCACGCGAAAACTACTGTATGGAATTAAATGCTGTTTTCAGTTCACCAATGTATTGCTAGAGGTCTAACTTAAAATTCAGGTACAATTTTATGGAAGTCCGTTATTCTTGAAACCCGATATCCACGCGCGCGACGCCGCCGGCACAGCCAGTCATACGTATAACCATCACGATTGAAATACCACAGGCCGATGACGGGCAGCAGCGTCACCGGAGCGACGAGCTACGGACAGGCGCGGATCCGTTGTGGGCACGATGCGCATTCCCACAATCTTAACAGACTTGTGATGTCACATGGAGGAATTGTTTGACCTGGTACCAGCTGCCATTTTTCATCATCGCACATCTCGCACCAATTCAAGATTTCATCCTTATCATCTTGACAGATGGAAGGCTTCCACAGTGCGTTTTGCGCGCAATTTTCTGCCTCGCGCAGCTGCTCTTTGGAATCAGCTTCCGGCTGCAATTTTCACGCATGGATACGACCTAGGGACCTTCAAGAAGCGAGCCTAGAGATTTCTAAAGGGCCGGCAACGCACCTGTAAACCCCCTGGTGTTGCGGTGTCTATAGGCTGAAGTGATCACTTACCATCAGGTGACCTTCAGGCCCGTTTGCCCCCTCTGTCATAAAAAAAAACATTTTTATGATCTATTGAGATTGATAAGATGCTGATGATAAACGTTAAGCTTTAATAAAATATTTGGGTATTGAGCGCTGGATCCGCGCCTGGCTACGCCCTGTCATCGCCAACCCGCCTGCTCAGCATGGCGATTATGGGCAAAGCCTCTAGATGTTTTTCAAAGTGGCCAACAGCTGGAGCGCCTCTCCAGTGAAAGCTTAAAGAGCTGGATTAAAGAGAGGTAGGGCATAGCGAATCTTCGCTCGAATTGAGCCGGGGAAGGACCTTTACCCTATAGAATACCGCAGTCAAATGACCTCTGGGTCGTGTTTCTGCCGGTGAGTAGGGTTTCCGGAGCTCGTGCGTGGTTAGGGTTGGGCCGGCATGGCGGTGGCAACTGACAGGTAACTGACCAGTTACTTGCCCGTTGTCACATCGACTTGGGCTTCTCTTTCGCTTTCCATCAGGCGTAGGGAAGCGATTATGTCGAGCCACTATAAATAAAAAAAGAGGCTCATGTCCAGCAGTGGACTGCGATAGACTAATGATGATGATGTATCTGTTTCAGTATACGTAGTAGCCCTGTACATCTCGTATGAGTTCGGGTATCTCATGATGATAACGCTGGAACTGCAGTTCGCTGGCACTGTGTTGGAGGTTCGCAAAGTGCTGAGCGCGCTCAACGATGCGCTTGAGCAGTTGACTCATACGAAATCTGTGCAAACTGGTGAGGTTAATGAACTTTTTTTTATAGTAGCTGATAGAGGTAGGGCATAGCGAATCTTCGCTCGAATTGAGCTGCCCGTCCGGAGAAGGACATCCACCCTAAAGAATACCGCAGTCAAATGATCTCCGGGTCGTGTTTCTGCCGGTGAGTAGTGTTTCCAGAGCTTGTGGGGGGGAGGGAGGTAGGGTTGGGCCGGCATGGCGGTGGCAACTCAATACTCAATCATTTATTGCATCTATAATGTAGGTACATAAATATTACAAGATGTTATAGGTAAGTTGGATCATTATAGACCCTGAAAGGGTACCGCAATTGAAGAGAGGACGCTCAAGCTTTACTACTCCAATGAATGTGTAAAATTTTTGTATTAATATTATTACATAACTTCCAACTGACAGGAAACTGACCAGTTACTTGCCCGTTCTCACAGCGACTTGGGCTTCTCTTTCGCTTTCCATCAGGCGTAGGGAAGCCATTATATCCAGCTACTATAGAAAAAAAAAAACATTCTAATTTAATGAACACATTTTCCAGGTGACTTCACGATAAATTCTCCGCAGACAGCTGACCAAATCCACCGGTTTGCGAGTTCCTTTGCCGTCATCAGCGATGTCATCAAACGCTTAAGTCAAACCTTTGGCATCAGCCTCATCCTAGTGCTGTTGTCTTGTATGGCGAACCTCGTCATCATACCATTCTACCTCGTGCATAATTTATGTAAGTAGAATTCCCATAGATGAGGAGCTCGGTGGCGCCGCGGTCTTGTTCACTTAACAATGATCGCAACGTTGTGCAACCATTGGCGCGGTCATTCCGATGATGGGTGACCTAAATTAATTGTCACCGATTTCCTCCGTGCTTCGGAAGGCATGTTAAGCTGTTGGTCCCGGGTGCTATCTTTACCAACTCAGATAGCAGTCGTTACATCATATCAGAGATGATGATAACTCTGACGCCTAAACTGGGAATGGGTATAGCTTACCCTAAGTGTTGCGGAGGTCTGATGGCAGTCGCTCTGTGTAAAAGCTTAGCCCTCGCCAAATCCCTCAGTTTAGGAAGCCGACCCTGAGACAATCGGGAAAAAGGCTAGGATGATGATGATGAGAATTCCCATAGATCAGTGGCTAAACTACAAGATGGCAATGCCATTCAGATGATAGTGGTGCATACCAAGAGGTTTACCTCTACCGCTGCAGGCAAGAAGAATAATAATAGTAATGAACACAATATAACTCTCAGGAAAAAAGGTGCAAAAATAAACCAAACTTTATCATCCTCCGAAGAAGACATTAGCATCCCTGGGGACACAATAGAACTCGCAAATACCCCAGCTATCACCAAAATATGCGACATACGTTCAGAGACAATGATCGAAAAACTTAAAGACTTTTTAAATGAAAAGCTCGATCACAACAACCATACTCTAATTAATGATCTAAAGTCTATCATCAAATGCGAATTATCTACTGCTATAACAGAATTCCAATTAGACACCACTGAGAAACTAAACCAAATGCATAAAATACAGGACACCTTCAGGGATGAAATCGGGCAAATAACGAAAAAAATTGATTTCTTACAATCAGAAAATCAAAAATTACAGAAAGAAATGCAAAATATAGAACAACTAACAAAAAATGCTACTAACAACACTCTCAGCAGTCTACCAAAAGAGAAAAATCTAGAAAACGACAAGAAAATAGTTCTTTACGGTTTGCAAGAAAACTATTGGGAGTCGGAAAATGAGTTATACGAACGTACAATTTGGATTTTTCAGGAAATACTGCAAGTGGATCTCTCCGGATATATTGAAGACCTATCCCGAATAGGAAAAAGTGGAAATGCGAGACCACTAGTAATAGAATTGCTTAGCAAGAAGACTGCAAAGTATATCCTAAACAATAGATATTACTTCAGGAATACTGGACTTGGAATCAGTGAGTTTCTGGATAAGACATCCTTACAGGAAAAGAGGGACATGAGAAAAGCCCTTTTAGAAGCACGTCGGCGAGGTCAGCATGCGGTGCTGCGAGACGGCGTTTTAATAATAAATGGCCAGGCACAGCAACAATCGCTGCAGAATGACAATGTACATGCGAAATATCCAAATGTACGCTTTCAGAAAAATCTACGCAAGTCTACTGCTATTACTTCGTCCCCACCTACCTCACAATTAAACACAACAGACCCTGTAGACTCTATTAGCACAGATGATCCTAACTCGTCATCTATATTTGGTCAGACAAAACCATCAATAGGTGGTACATTTCGTCACTAAAGTATTATTTCAGAATATACGAAGCTGTAAAAATAAGATACACCTAATTGAAGATATAACAGACAGTGATAAGGATTTAAAAGTGCTATGTTTTACAGAGACATGGATTTCTAAATTTAAACTAGACTTATTAAGACTTGAAGGATACCAATGTGCATCAATATTTTGTAGAGAGCAGTACGAGGGGGGCGGTGTATGTATTCTTATAAACAATGACTTAGAATTTATTGAACGTAAAGATATAACTGACCTTTCAATAGAATATATATTTGAAATTTGTTGTATAGAAATACCTAACTTAAATACAATAATTATCAACATATATTGGCCAGTAAAAAATAGAAACTCAGATATATTTTTTTCATCATTAGAGAAGCTACTAAAATTATTATCATTAAAAGATTTTCAAAAAAACATAATAATAGGTGGAGATTTCAATATAAATATATTAGAAAAATGTAAGCTATCTTCATCACTTTTAGAATTAATGAAAACATTTAACTTCACCCAGCTAATAAATGAACCAACCAGAATCACAAGCAATAGTGCTACATGCCTTGATTTAATATTTACTAATTTCTATATAAATAACAAAACACACATAAAAGTACAAGAATATGGCCTATCAGATCATAAAGGTATCACAGTCTCAATAAATAATACAGAGTGTAAGCTAACCCCAACATGGTACATAGAGAAAAGACTTTATAAAGAAAATAATATTAACTTATTTAAGAAACATATCAGGAAAAATGATTGGGAACAAATATTTAAAGATAAATCTGTTAATGAAAATTATAATTACTTCTTAGATTTCATCCATAATGCCCTCAATAACTGTATTCCAAAAATAAAAATAAAAATAAAACCTTTAAAAACTAAAGTGTGGTTGACAAAGGGCATAAAGATATCGTGTAGGCATAAAAGATTATTAAAAATTTTAAGCACTCAATTGGCCAATCCCATCATAGATAAGCATTATAAGCAATACTCAAAAACACTAAGAAAAGCTATATTACAGTCAAAAAAGCAATGTTATATAAATAAGATTAAACACTCTAATAATATAAGTAAAACTATGTGGTCCATTGTTAAAGAGAGAACAAATAAAATATCTAAAAAGTCAAACAAAAACATAACTTTATCTAATGAAAATACTTTGATGGAAAACCCCCAATTAGTAGCAAACACTCTGAATGATTACTTTATATCAGTTGGCGAGTATGACCGGAGCGCGCCCCCACCTGGCCGCCCAGTAACTTCCCCGGTCGAGAACTCGATATATTTAAGACCAATTGATTTTGCAGAGACTGACCGAATTATACGAAACCTCAAAAATAAATCCAGCTGTGGTTTTGACGATATACCACCTTCTCTTATTAAAAAATGTATAGGTGAGCTAGTCGAACCTCTTACCTTGCTAATTAATCAGTCTTTTAACGAAGGAGAAGTCCCTGACAAATTAAAGATATCGGTAATAAAGCCGGTGCATAAAAGTGGTGATCCAAAATTAAGTAGTAATTATCGACCTATAGCTTTATTACCATCATTTTCTAAGATTTTTGAGACTGCAATGACCAACCGATTATATTCCTTCTGTGAGACCTATGGCATATTTGATGATAGTCAAAATGGTTTTCGAAAAAATCGATCCACCACCCTTGCTGTTTTTAAATATATTAACAAAGTTTTGGATATTATAAATGACAAAAGTTACGCAGTAGGAATCCTACTAGATCTAAGTAAGGCATATGATCGAGTCCTGCCAAATATATTACTTCAAAAATTATACAGTTTAGGCATCCGGGGTTTAGCACATAAATGGTTAGCTTCTTACTTTGCACAGCGCACGCAATACGTAGAAATCGAACATAGGTGTCCAGAAACGAATCAAATAACTAGTGTTAGATCAGATAAAATTAATGTCGCAAAATCCATTCCTCAAGGTAGTGTTATCGGGTGCTTTCTGTTTATAATTTACATTAACGACTTACCAAAACTAATAAATGAAACCAGTATTCTATTTGCTGATGACATGTCTGTAATAATACCTACGGTAGATGGGACCCAACTAAATTCAAATCTAAATAGAGTATTTAAAGATATAATATCTTGGTTAGATGATCACAATTTGGCAATAAATTTTACAAAAACTAAATTAATGATATTCAGGCCGCATCAGAAGAAACAACTTTCAGTTAAATTCACAATAAATAACATAGAGATTGAATGCATTGACACCTTTACACTTTTAGGCATAAAAATAGACAGTAACCTAAACTACAAAAACCACATCGAACACCTATGCAACAGATTATCGCGATTTATTTATGCCTTAAACGAATTGAAAAGATCCACTGATCTAAGCACAGCCAAAATAGCTTATTACGCGTACGCACATTCGTGGCTACGCTACGGGATTGCTCTTTGGGGAAATAGTACTGATATATTAAGACTTTTCACACTACAAAAAAAATGTATCAGAATTCTGGCCAACATAGGGCAAATGGAAAGTTGTAGGCCCTACTTTAAAGAGTATCGGATACTTACTGTAACATCTTTATACATCTTAGAAACCTGTAAAATTGTTAAAAAGAATATGTGTATGTTTGTAAATGTTGATGATATATATACCGGATCTATCAAGCTACGAAATAGAAATAAACTTGTGTTGCCGAGAAGTACTCTAACTATGCATCAATCAGGGCCATACTCGATGGCAGTAAGACTGTATAATACATTACCTAGATATATAAAAGACATTAATAATTATAATACATTTGTAACATCCCTAACTGAATACTTAAATAATAAATGCTATTATAAATTAAATGAATATTATAAAATAGTAAAGTAGAAATAATATAATAAAGTAATTATTGCAATATTAGATATAAATATAATGTAATGTAGATATATATATATATATAAATAATTTAATTATGCAAATTATAAAAATTGTATTGTATAAATTGCGACGCCCTTGCAGGGTGCATGTGCTGTTCATATAGTGTTATACCATCTTGTATTACCACATGTATGCAAATAAAATATTTGAATTTGAATTTGAATTTGAATTTAGTTCCGCTC
>CM062096.1:14802975-14896909 GCA_031163375.1 Conogethes punctiferalis | reverse complement strand
ACATTCTTGAGAGCACGGTATTCATTGGTATGGCTAAGTTGGTAGTGATCGCCATTTGAATCAGGGGCCCTACTACAAAAAACGAAAACGATCGTTCGTTGAACGGATCGGGTATTTTTGCCCCATAAATCTCTCTCATTTGTCCCTCCTTATGGGGCAAAAATACGCGATCCGTTCAACGAACGATCGTTTTCTGAAGTAGGGCCTCTCGACAGATATATTTGCTTAAATCTCGTCTACTTCAGCCAATTTAATTTTTTTTCACTGTTCATAGTAGCTATAATTTAGTCTATTTTACAATAAATTAGTAAACATGTCTTTGTCTGCACCCTTTGATAGATTTATGTATTTGGTCTACGTATTTTCAGTCGGATGTTGGTCGGTCCGGTCAGCCCCCTCAAAGGCCCATTGTGGATTCGCCACATGCAAATGTAGAACAGACTTATCCCTACGAAAAGTAGAAGTATTTCCGCAGAGCTAGGTGATCATGATGTAAACTTCGTATGTGCGTTATATAGGTCCTCCGTAGAACATATATGGAGAAATTTTATTATGTATGGAAGTTGCTTACCGCAAGGGGACTTCGCCATTTGTTGTTAGCAGGCGGAACTAATGATTGTGGGTTGTAGCGATGTAGAGATAGTAGATATCGCTACACAACCATAGGATTTCAAATGTATCTATTTCCAGGACATAAGCGAAATGGACGAGAAGCTGCGTCTGTTGTACATCCTGGCCAACACGACCAGCCCGGGAGACGAACCGGAGGAGCTGGACGAGGGCGACGCGGAGCCCGCGGACGACGACTACGCCTACGGATAATAAACTACAAACACAAATGTGGTTTCATTTGGTGGACTCCACAAATGACAGACACTTAAGTGTACCTACTCTTACTCGGATTGATCTCAAAAGACCTTAAGATGCTTAGATACTAACATAATTTTGTTCTGATCCCTAAGTATTCATTCAAGTATGTAGGTAAATTAAAAATTTTACAATCTTTATGTACTTAACCTTTTCCAAGGGCCTACTCTAAATATTGAATACGTAACAGCATTTGTTCAAGTTTAAAAAAGGCCTTTTTACCTGCGTGCGATCTCGTTTTGGCTCGCTCACTCACTTAAACAAAAATGCACTAAGTATCTATGTTTGCTGGTGCCTGTACAGTAATTTCGTGTCAATTAAACAAACAATTTAGGGTAATACATAAAGCTCTTTAATATTCAATAGACTATAAAAACGGTATTCCACCACTTGCCGACAAGTTTCCGATAATTCTATGGAGTGGCTTCTTCGCCAACTGGTCTTGTTGGTATTCTTTTATAATGGCGCTGCAAAGCTGCTTTACTTTCGCTTGAAATAATGAAAGTTAAGAGATAATGAAACTGCCCAGACAAGCCTAGCTTACCGATATACGGGTTCAGATTGGCTGAATAATTTTTTAAATATTTTCACGTCAAAATTACTGCGTCCTGTCTGTTGTTAGCAAACGACGAAGTCCAAAAATGTAAGCGATCCGCATCACGCCTAGCTAGTGCAATACGGATCGATCACACTTAAATTAATATAACATAAACATAATTCTTAGACATGAAGGCATTTTTGACCAAGCTTTGGCTTTTTACATTCCGCGGCGATAAATGTGGGGAGACCCAAGAGACGTTATTTTTTTTTATAGTAGCTCGACATGATGGCTTCCCTACGCCTGATGGAAAGCAAAAGAGAAGCCCAAGTCGCTATAACAACTGGCAAGTAACTGGTCAGTTACCTGTCAGTTGCCACTGCCATGCCGGCCCAACCCTAACCCCCAAGAGCTCCGGAAACCCTTCTCTTGTTAGATAAGTCCTCTTTGTATTTGCTCCGTAACTATCAGATACTGTATCGGCAAGTGGGTGGTTGTGGAGCATCTACGAGCTGACTGACGGCTGGTAGTGGCGGCGAGGCGGCGGAACTCGTTGGTCTTGGCGGCGTGCTCGCGGGTGAACAGTCACCCGACTGTCCAGCAGCTGCGCCAGGTACCGCCCTGACACCTGGACAGGAGATGAATATACATCTATAAAGTCAATTCTGTACATGAAATATATTTTCAAAATAACTATCAGGGGGTGATTAGTTATCGATACTGATGCCAAAAATGCAATCAGTAAAATTTTTGTCTGTCTGTATGTTCGTTATAGAAACAAAAACTACTGGACACATTTTGACGAAACTTGGTACAATTATTCTTCATACTCCTGGGCAGGTTATAGTATACTTTCATCTCGCTACAATCAATAGGAGCAGAGCTGTGATGGGAAGTGTTGGGAAAACGGTAGAAATGTTCTGTATGTTAGATCGAGCGTCTCGCAAAAACTACTGCATGGAATTAAATGCGGTTTTCACCGAGGTATTGCTAGAGGTCTAACTTAAAATGTAGGTACCATTTTGTGGAAGTCCGTTATTTTGGAAACCCGATATCCACGCGTGCGACGCCGCCGGCACAGCTAGTAGTAGATATAGATGTGCCTCCGTCACCAGCTGCTCGGCCTCCTCCCACATGCCTGCCACGACACAACAGTCATCATCAGCCTATCGCAGGCCACGGTAATTACACTATATTATCTACGCTTTTTCGCTTGATTCCTAGGTATTCGTCATTAAGTAACTTGTATGTCAATATTATGTACGTCTGAATCAGTACTGTTTATGATTATCCGAAAATACCAGTTATCCGTACACACCTGTCCCCCGATTAGTTCGGATAATCGATCGACACTCTACTATACTTTATTGCGCACCACACAATTGAATTGTTTAAAATTAATTGCACAAAATGGTACAAAAGGCGAACTTACTGCTAGGAGCATTCTCTACCAGGTAACCTTTAGGTCAATCTTACCTCTCGAAGCGGCGGCGGGCCCCGCCCCAACCTCTCTGCCAGCTCCATCACGCTGTATGCGCGTCCTGCACGCCCGGCCCGCCCTACGGGAGACGAACATGGTTGAATATCCATGTTATTTGAAGGTTGCCAGAAAGAACAATTAAAATAACACTTATTTGAGAAATCACAAGCCTGTGCCAACTGTGTCAGTGTCCCGTCATCCTCGATGTCCTGCAGAAGCTGAGCTGCTTCTTGGCCAGGTCTGGTCGGTTCATGGCGAGCAGACACTGCAGGGTGAACGCGCGGAGCTCCAGAGATTCCGCTCCATGCAATATTCTGGAATGATTGAACAAATAAAGTATAAATCTTTATCTATTTATGGATAATCAACGCTCAACCAGGGTAGCCAGATCTGCCGATTTTCCGGAAGATCTTCTGATTTTAGTCAATATCTCCTAATGACGCGGATTCCCATCCAAAACAACAAGATTCTTTTTCACCTCCCATATTGTATAAATATGACCAAACGGAGCAAAACCTCAATGGTTTCCTTAGAAGGATTTTTTTTGGCTCTCAAAGCAACTGAATGGAAAAAAAAAAATTTAGTAATCATCATTCCTAAGCAAAAAGAACATCTCCCGATCTTGCCAGAAGGTATCACAGGGAAGGTAAACCTCCCGAAATTCAAAATTTTGATCTGGCAACCCTGCGCTCGACTGTACTTGGTAACTTACTTGAGAGCAGCTTCATAATTCTCTTCATGGTAGTAAATGGTGGCAGCCACAGTCAGGAACACCTCGTTGACCAGTTCTGTTCCTTTAGCCACCTGCAAGCAAAGTAAAAAGATAGCTTTTAAATAAAAAGTCTGTCACCTCTCTCTTTGCGGTTGGAGTGTAGGAAAGGGTGTGCAAGGCAATTTGGACTTAGAAAATTTTTCACAAAAAATTATAAACCTTAATAAAAATTAAATCTTTCTTTTTTGATCACTCAAAGTGATGAGACCACCTAATAGTTATACATATAATGATTATTTATACTACATTTATACTACGAAAATTCAACCCAAGAGTTGCCCAATTAATACTTACTCTTGCATCAATGTCAGCCACTATGGCGGGCTTGTTGGCGCCGGGAGCCAAGTAACCCAAGCCATGCCACACTGGGCCACTCACTCATCGCCATCTAGCCCCAAACTAAGCCGAAGCTTGTACTATGGGCACTAGACAACTGATAAACATACTTAGATACTTTTTTTTTGTAAATAAATACATAGAAAACACCCAGACCAATACAAACAGGCATGTTCATAAACACAAATGTTTGTACTGTGCGGGAATCGAACCCACGACCCTTGGCTCAGAGGGCAGTGCTCTCTACCAAATGAGCCATCGAGCCAGTCATTAAGTAGTCCACCAGGCTCTTGAGAGGCTGCAGAAGCGGATCAGCATTCTTGAGCTCTTGCAAAACTATTCTGTGGTTGCCCTGAGCGATGTACGGACGATACAGAAACGCATCTTTCTGCACTGCTATTAGAGGTGGTGAGCCCTGGAAAATGATTTCAAACAACAGATTAGCTTGAATGGTGAGCGCTTAACATGTTTATTCAAAGCTTAGTATCATTTTAGTAAAGAAATAATAAGAAAACATGAACCGAAACACGACATGAATCACCCCCAAAAACAAACTAGAATTACGGCTTATAACTTGAACTCAAGGACAAAATCAAACGCTCTAAGGCTACTTACGTTAATACTGAGGGCCTCGTTGATGACTTGTTGGTAATTTCCAACGTAAACTGCATTTTTAACATCGAAAAGTTCATCAACATCTTGCTGCTGACGTGCCATTTTTGACAGATTGAAGAGTGACAGTAATGGACAGTGTTTTAAGCTGTAAAAACAGTATATTAAAAATATTTATTGGTATTTTCATTTGAGATTTGCATATTATTTACATAAATGATTTATTTACATATTGTAAATAATCCTTTAAATGCTGAACGCTTTAACTTACAACTTGTATTTTACATGATGACAAGTCATTATAACATACGTGTCGTTCAAAAGCGCCATCTATACAATCATAGATGAACTAAAACTTCATGAGAGCGACAACGACATAGTCACAGAGTTTTGTTATAATGTTTTACTAGATGTCTCTAGTGTTATAAGATTTAAGCAAGATGCGGTAGACGCCGCGTTCGATTCCTGGCGGCAAAATAGAAACAAACCTGGGGCCCTACTACACAAAACGAAAACGATCGTTCGTTGAACGGATCGCGTATTTTTGCCCCCTAAATCCCTCTCATTTGTCCCTCCCGTGTTCGAATATTCGAAAGAAAATTCGTCAACGTCGATTTTCAACAATTTAATTGATATATGTGTTATGGACCAAGTGATAAATGTAGCATTATATATGTCACCGGAAAATAGCAAGAATCGTAAGTTGATCAATTTCCTAGGTAGTTGATTAACTTCCGGAAAATAATAAACGGCAGTTTAAATGTATTATTTAACGTATGTATTTTAGTAAATTGATCATTTTACGGGGTCTTGCCGTAAAATCATCCGACGAAGGTGAGGTGAACGTTGATTGGTTCAATGGCTCACGTGGCGGTATCCCGTCAACCAATCAGGGAACAGTGTATTAAGCTACGGGTAATAGTGCACCGTTAAATAGTACATTGAGCAACGATTGGCCCATTTGAGGACGATTTTACTTGTGTCAAAATCGTAAATTATTAAATGACTGTCAGGCTACGGTAAATTGATCAACTAACTGAAATCCATTGCAGTAGTGTGGAATTGGGCATTCTAGATCATTTGTCGTTCGTTTCAGCCAGCTGAAACTCACTCCACATGATCTAGAATGCCCAATTCCACACTATGAATGATATAGAATGATATAGAATGCATTCTATATCATTTGTCGTTCGTTTCAGCCAGCTGAAACTCACTCCACATGATATAGAAAGACCCAATGCCATACTACTCACCAGTACCGCATGCGAAGCTACTTTCAGATAGCCCACAACACACAAATTAATCAGCAACCTCACACGAGTGTGGATCTCTGGTACCTTGTTTGACGTCGTCCACTAACGTTCTGTTTGAAGATGATAAATTCATTTAAATGTATTGACATACAAATATAATAACCATTTTGTTGTAACCATCTGAACGTGACAGTTAAAAACGCGAAACGATGAAATTTCTTAAACAAAAAACATCGTTAAACCTGGAATGCATCTGTCCTGTGTCATCATCTGAGCAAAAGCGTCATGGAAGTTTTTTGCCTAATTCTTTTAGATGTCTCGTTTGCGGGCCATCTAATTGTGGCAAGACCAACTTAGTGATTAGTTTATTATTACACCAGGATGGTCCGCGCTTTCAAAACCTCTATGTGTATTCCAAATCTTTGTATCAGCCCAAATATATGTTTTTAGAAAAAGTAATGAATGTGGTTGCGGGGACTTCCTATAACAAATATAATCATAATAATGAGATTATAAGCCCTCATGAAGCTCTACCTAACTCAATTTTTGTTTTTGACGATGTAGCATGTGAAAACCAAAACAATATTAGAGATTACTTTGCTATGGGACGTCATAAAAACATTGATTGTTTTTATATTAACCAGACTTACACTAAAGTACCGAAACAACTTGTGAGGGATAATGCGAACTTATTAATATTATTCAAGCAAGATGACGTAAATTTAAGACATGTTTATAATGAGCATGTTGGATCAGACATGTCATGGTCTCAGTTCAGAGACATGTGTGCACGGGTTTGGCATAAACCGTACGGATATGTCGTAATAAATAAAGACTGTGAACGAAACAACGGATGTTACAGAATGGCATTTGATACATATATAGTATTGAACGATCATTAACGATCACTTCCAGTTGTGATATTGACCAGAGTGGAATCTATATCAAATATGGAAAAAAAATTAAAAGAACAAATCGTTAAATCTGCGCAGGCTGTAAAAAGGAAGGTCCGGATGTTAAAAGATATGAATAATTCTAGTAATATGGCTTTGGAAACAATATTCAAACCTATAATCAGCCCCCTTAATCAACTAGCAAAAAAAGACCATTATGAAAATGTGGCTGAAGATATTGAGTCTATACCAGTACCGAAAAAAAATAAAATCAACAGCAATAACTTGTCTGATTCTTCATATGAAGATGTTTATGATAAAGAACCTACTTCGGAAGATGATTGGGATAATGATATACATAAAACCCTCACTTTTTCTCCTCATGAAGATCTGAATGTCAGCAAGGAATCTTTCAAGTCATTCCGGTCTTCGCCAAGCATAAAAAATCAATCTTCATGGTCTACATCATCTGAAGCAATGCAAGATATTCCCTATGGCGTTAGGAATGAGCGAGGAAAACTAATGCTCGGAAATGTTCGAGTTTATGATGATTCAAGTACTCTTAAAATCGGAACCCGAAGAATGAAGAAAACTCCAGGTCTGAAGGAATTACTGTATAATCGAACACCTAATTTAGATATAATCACTGAAGAGGATTTACAAAATTATAAGTTATTATTATTGGATACCAGTGCGCATAGACGCAATTATGATCCATCCAAGCCAATAAATAGTAATAAAGGCTTTAAGTATACGAACGTAATACGACCCATGTTCAAATTCTCAAAAAATGTTACAAGCAGCATAGAAAGCCTGACTAAGGGAAAGGGTATAGACATCTTTAAAGAAGTTAAGAAAAATACTGATTATATTTATTGGGATGATCCAAATGAGTTGGTCGAACGATTACAAATATTGATTGCATCTCGAGATGCAGGAAACACCGGATTAGATAATGAGATTATTGCAATAATTGAAGAGTTGTATGAAGCCGGCATTATAAAATATAAAAATATAAAGTAAAGACATTTAAAAATCTCTGCAGTTGAAATACAGAGAGCAAGACGTAAACAATGAATGTAGACAAATTTGGTCATCACGTTCACAAACGCCTACGGTTATCAGAATATACTGAGAAAGGCATACTAGTAAAATCAGATTCAGGTGTTTATGATTTCCAATCATCAAGATTGAAAGGTCTCATATCTCCAAAAACAGACGATGAAGCAGTAAATAAGGAATATTTAGACAAAGAACTCAAAATTCTAAGAGATGAAATGCAGAAATTGAACGATCGAGTACAAGTCTATCTCAAAAATTTTGAAAAATCCACTTCAGAATTGTTACATAAGTCGTATTATATAAAGTCTGAAGTAGATCGTTTGATACAAATAAAAAAGTCAAACAATCATGAGTAAACAAAACATAGTAGACGAACTTCACAAAGCAGCTAGAAGGAACTTTCCTCGTCGATGCACTATCCTAAAGGGATTAGATGATTTATGGCAAGCTGATCTAATAGATATGCAAAAGTTTTCCAGTTATAATAAAGGATATAAATACATTTTGGTTGTCATTGATGCTTTATCAAAATACGTTTGGACTCATCCATTAAAATCGAAATCCAAAAATTGCGTAACCAGTGCAATGCAAGTAATATTTTATGATTCATCAAGAAGACCTAAGAATTTGCAAACTGATTTGGGAAAAGAGTTTTACAATGATTCTTTTAAACAATTGATGAACAAATTTAATGTAAATCACTATTCTACGTATTCAGTGAAAAAAGCTTCGATAGTAGAAAGAGCAATAAGAACATTGAAAAACCATCTTTACAAACTATTTAGTCTTTGTGGACGATATCAGTGGATTAAAGGAAATTGGGATCAAGTAGTTCAAAAGTACAATAACACAGTTCATCGAATAACAAAATATAAGCCTATTGATGTGGATAAAAATAACCAGATGGTGGTTAAGTTAAATATTATCAAAACACATAGACAAGGGCCAAGCATCAAACAAAAGTTTCATGTTGGCGATCATGTTCGTATTAGTAAGTACAAAGGTGACTTTTATAAAGGATACACACCTAATTGGTCGACAGAAATATTTTGTATCATCAAAGTAAATCATACGTATCCAGTGACTTACGTGCTAGAAGACAAACAAAAACAACGAATTTTAGGATCTTTCTATGAATACGAACTACAACACACACAATTTCCTGACCTTTATCTGATAGAAAAAGTTTTGAAACGAAGGGGGAACAGATTGTTTGTCAAATGGTTAGGTCTGAGTGATGAAAATAACAGTTGGGTCAACAAGAGTGAATTGATAACTTAATATAAATATCCTCCTATAATCAAAAACACTCACTTTGTCTGTACAAATGAAAGAAGGAAGTGGTATTGTCAATAATTTAATAAATAAGATACCGTTTGAGTTACACTTACCTGGTTACCAATTTTGTGGACCTGGAACAAAGCTTCAAGAACGGTTAAATAGAGGTGATCGAGGTATTAATAAATTAGACGAAGCTTGTATGCATCACGATATTGCCTACAATAACACTGATTTGAGCGTACGTCAAAGAGCAGATAAACAACTTTTAATCATGGCTAAAAACAGGCTAAAAGCTAAAGATTCTGGAAGACGAGAAAAGATGGCTGCTTGGATTGTGAAAAATGCTATGAAAGCAAAACTCAAAGCTGGTGCTGGTGCAAAGTCATTCATGTCAAAAGTAAAAAAAATTCATTCTCAATTAAAGAAACTTAAATCCAAGGACAACCGCACAATAATCAAGTACGCATATGCAGCTGCAAAGAAGGCGTTTACTAAGAAAAAGGGGATACACATGCCGCGCTGCATTCCAATCCCAAAATGTGGCGGCCTGCTACCTCTCATCCCGATATTTGCAGGACTGTCAGCTTTAGGTTCACTTGCTGGAGGGGCAGCTGGTATAGCAAAGGCTGTAAATGATTCTAAAGCTGCTCAAAAAAGTTTGCAAGAGTCAGAACGACATAATAAAATGATGGAATCAATTGCTCTCGGAAAAGGATTATTCATTAAACCATACAAAAAAGGAGCTGGTTTATATTTGAATCCATCAAAAAACTAAAGAAGAAGCTACCTAATCGTGCCCTAACTAATTTAGACATATTGAAACACGCTAAAGATATACCATTTTTCCGGGGTGTTTTCATGAGAGATACGTTACCATCTCGACCCAAGCCGGTAGAATGCGCAATTTTGAATTTAGACAGTTCAGATAATCCTGGAACTCATTGGGTAGCTTACATCAAACAGAATGCCAGTTGCGAATATTTCAATAGTTTTGGTAATTTAAAACCACCGTTAGAATTAATGACATATTTGAAAAAATGTGTAATACGTTACAACTATGTACAACATCAAACATTTGGTACTGTGAATTGTGGTCATCTTTGTTTGCAATTTTTACACAACTATTGGAAAAATAAAATCATTTAAATAAACATAGAAATAAAAATAGTTATCAGTACAAAAATGTCTTTCACTGTGTCGATAACTGGAGTTGGAGCGTCTTTAACTACAAACTATTCGCCAACGATAGAGCTATGTGGCGAGTATGAGTGTGGTCTCCTGTGTTTTTCAACATTTAATTCTATTCCTAATATAGATGAAAGAAATAATAAGTTTTATTATGGGAAAGATGAAATGGTTGAAATCCCTGAAGGTTCATATGAACTTAAAGATATTTGTGATTACTTAAAAAATAACATTAAAGATTCAGTGCTGTTATTAACATGTAATAATAATACACTAAAAACGAACATATGTTGCTCTAAAGATGTTCACTTCGGTAAAGATTGCTCGCTTGGTAAAATTTTAGGTTTCGGAAGTGAGACGATAAAAGCCAATATAAGTAGCGAATCTCATTATCCCGTGAGTATTTTATCAACACCCATTGTGCGCATCGAATGTGATGTGGTAAGCGGATCATTTGTGAACGGCAGACCAAGTCATATTATTTATGAATTTGTGCCCAACGTACCTCCTGGATATCGAATTGTTGAAATTCCTAAAAACCTCATATATTTTCCAGTAAACCAAAACACAATTAGTGCAATCAATATAAGGTTGTTAGAATCTGATAATAAGCAAATCAATTTACGGGGTGAAGAAGTTCAATTGTACTTACACTTTAGAAAAAAATGATAAATTTCAATAAAAACCCATCCACATCTTGTGTTCGAATCAGTTCTAAAAGAACATCTCATAGTACAACAACTGCTAAGTCGAAAAAAAATCTTACAAAAAAGTTAACCAAAAGCAATAAGGATTTTTTAAAATTAATCGGTTTGTTAAAATAAACATGCTAAATATATCACAAAACACATCTTATGATAACAGTATCGAAAGTTTCGAATATCACTCGTATAAACCATACGTGACAAGTTTCAACAAGAATGATGAAATACGAATCCCTATTAATCAGCAAGACTTGTACGTGTTGCCTGCACTCAGCACTTTGTACATCGAGGGCAAAGTCAACATCTTTGATAGCACTACTAAGCAAAAAGTATCGGGTGTGCATTTTGTGAATAATCCATTAATGTTTTTATTTCAAGACATTCGATATGAATTAAATGGAATAGAGATTGATAAAATTAAGAATGCAGGTATTACCACAACAATAAAATCTTATTTATCGTTAAATGAAAGCGAATCAAAACGCGCTCATGCTTGGGGCTGGTCGACCACAGGCACAAATGAATTGCGTAATGGTGTATTCTCCGCTTCGGTACCACTTAATCAAATATTAGGATTTGCTGAGGACTATGAAAAAATATTAATAAACTGTAAACATGAATTAGTACTATTGAGAAGTAATACAAACCTCAACGCAGTACAACTAAAGGCTGGAGAAGTCATGGAGGATATAGTAATCCATAAAATCGTTTGGCGTGTTCCTCATGTTAAAGTGTCTGATCGTGAAAGAATAAATTTACTAAAATATTTAGAAAAAGATCGAGCTATTACAGTAGCCTTTAGGAATTGGGACTTGTACGAATATCCATTACTGCCAAAAACTCGCAAACATACCTGGTCGATTAAAACTTCATCGCAAATAGAGAAGCCACGATTTGTAGTGATCGCTTTGCAGACCAATAGAAAACAACAAGCTGGTGCATCAATGGCTGAGTTTGATCATTGTGATATACGGGATGTAAAAGTGTTTTTAAATTCATCGTATTATCCATATGAAGGATTGAATATAAACTTTTCGGATCATAAATTTGATTTATTATACGAGCAATACGCTAGATTTCAACAGTCTTATCACGGACGCCGACCTGAACCTGTGATGGGTGTTAAAGAATTCCAAAAAATCGCACCTTTGTTCGTAATAGACTGTTCTCGTCAGCAGGAATCATTGAAAGGTTCTATCGACGTGAGAGTTGAGTTTGAAACAGACACCGAAATACCAGACCAGACGGCTGCATATTGTTTGATTTTAAACGATTGTGTATTCGAGTATAAACCTCTAAGTAACATTGTAAGAAAAATATCATGAATACCAATACGATAGTTGTAGATTTACAAGGATTTAAAAACAAGTTAAATGAGTTTATTGTAAAAGAGTTTGCTATAGCTAGTTTAGAATATACTCAAACGTTTTTAATAAAGCCTCCATATCCTTATATTTCACTAACTGAGAAAGAACGTAAACATGTGTGGTGGATAGAAAAGAACAGGGGCTATAGGTGGAGTGAAGGGTATATAGACTACAGAGAATTTAGAAGAATTATAAAACCATATTTAATCGACAAAAAGATTATAGTAAAAGGAGAAGAAAAAGTTAAGTGGGTGCAAGATATATTTGGTAAAGAAAATTGTAATTTAGATATAAGTAATTTAAGTGCTCCTAACCTAAATATGCTTTGTAATATTTATTGTTCAAATAACACAACGTTATATAATTGTTGTTATCATAAAAATATTTGTGCATTAAAAAATGTAGTATGTATAAAGAAATGGTGTGTTGAAAATAAAGTGACTCTATAATTTTTTAATAAACTATGTAAAAATGAATTACTGTCTTTAATTTAAGAACCCTAAAGTAAGAATTAATTCGTACCTATGTATACTTACTTAAAAGGTGATAAAATAATAAACCTTTTTTATTCATATACTTTTATTCTTTAATTACAATATACACTCTACAAATACCTAAAATTACATTACATATACCTAAAATTAAAGACAATCATTACACAACTTTTTTGATATTTTTCTTATCACTGTATCAGTCATATCCATAATTTCGTCAATTTGTTCAGTCACTATGTATTGCGCTTTTAGCACCACATTGTCCTCACTGTCACTATAGTCCAGGTCCTGCGCCATCAAACGGGATGGCTCGCTGGTCAGGTCACACACTCGTATCTGTATCAACCGAATGCCTCTGGAGCGCTCCCTGCTGATAACATAGGACTTTGCTGTACTAGGTCGTTTCTTCTTTGCCTCGCCCCTCCGCCGAACCTTCTTTTCCCGCGAGGTGTGAGGCTCGGACATCTCAGGTCTATCCATACCTTCTTGACAGGCTTGCGTTAGCCCCTCCCAGGGATCATATGTATACTGAGACAGCATGATGTTAGTATCACTCGAGCTGTCCATGATCTGAAAAGTAAAACAGTTGTTAGTGCTTGTATTAAAATACAATAATATACCAATGACAAATTCTTAGAAATATTGTATACTTACATTGTAATTTAATCTGACGCTTGTCCGAACGTGTTGAAAAATATGAAACGAATGAGCTCTAGTGCCAATGTTGAATATGATTAGTGGCGGGGATGACCTACTTTATTGCAAAATCGATGAATCTGCAAAAATAACGAATGCTTTGTATCAGCGCAAATTTTATTATTGCGTAAAATTAGGTTGATGGGATGTAAGGGAGCGGTGAGGTTGGCTTGGAGTGGAAAGATGATATCTTTCCACTCCAAGCCAACCTCACCTGCCCGTGGTGCATCCTGCCGAATAACAAACGAGGCGCTGGCAACCGACTGGTGGCGGTATAACCATCACAATTGAAGGCTTAGATACC
The DNA here is from genome assembly GCA_031163375.1 of Conogethes punctiferalis. Classification (NCBI taxonomy): domain Eukaryota; kingdom Metazoa; phylum Arthropoda; class Insecta; order Lepidoptera; family Crambidae; genus Conogethes; species Conogethes punctiferalis. The sequence goes on along the minus strand of CM062096.1, from coordinate 14,883,065 downwards.
ACAGACCGATGACGGGCAGCAGCGTCACCGGAGCGAGAAGCTACGCCCTGCGATCGCCAACCCGCCTGCCCAGCGTGGCGATTATGGGTATATCCTCCTGATGTTTGTCCTAGGTGGCGAGCAACTGGAGAGGTCTATGTCCAGCAGTGGACTGCGATAGGCTGACGATGATGATGATGAAAATTAGGTTATGTGTTATAATAATTTTTATGTGTTTTAAATAAAACCATAAGTTTTGTGTTAAATATGATATATATTTATTTATATCTTATAACATAAAACTAACTAAGTACAATTTACAGTTACAGTAACAATAATATTTATTACAGCATAAGGTAAAGCACTTATTACAATAAGGAACTATGACCCCATGCCTTAGTGGAAATTTTATCATGCATTATAAAACGTTTGTCATCAGCATTTGACAAAGCAATTTTAATAACTGTCTGGGTAAAAATATTATGTTTAATACATTTAAATAGAATATTTTTTCGGCGCACTAATTTATCATTAAGTAATACATCACCATAATCGGATACCTTCAAATGTTTGATAACATTCTTTTTAATACCTTTTGCCTTTTTGATAACATCAGATTCAGTTTTGATGCAGTACAATTTTGATCTTAGCCCTACAAATTCAGTCATAATACGTCCGCCAAGTTCGTCTTTGAACAGACCCGGTACCTTCTTGTTTATAATCGGAAGACCGTGCTGGTTTTGCGAAGAGTAATTACTTGTGTCGAAAAAACGCAAGAAATATTGTTTTATATCCCTGTATACATCTTTTGTCTGTATTTCATAAATAAAACTGTCAGTGTCCGTATAACATAACTGCACTCTGTGTCCGTAGTGAGGCTTTATTACAGAGTAATGAAACTGGTACATATGACTTTTAGAAAGCTCTAAAACGGCAAAGCCTACGTAAATGGGTTTGTCTAGAATAATTCTTTCCGGTTTCATTTGAACGGCTACTAAATTTTCAGTAAAAATGGTAGCACTGTGAAAATTTGGTCGTGAAATTAACTTTGCCGCAGAGATAGATCGATTGGTTCGATTGGTATCGTCTTGCCATTGATTCACTAATTTGATGTTTACTCTACGCTCAGTATCTTCTAAAGTTTTCCCAAAGACAGAATTATTCATGAGTTTAAATAAGTCCTGTTGAAAAGGTGTTACTGCTTTCTTTCTCAATTCGGTATTAAGATTAATATATTCCGCTAAAAATTTACTTTGCTTAAATGTAACTACTCGATGTATTTTTTTCAAAATAAGACCATGATTTAAACAAGTTTTCAAATGAACGTAGTGGATTACATAATTGTATTTCGAGTATAAATTTGGCACTAATTTGGAAGTTTTACCTCCTGGAGGTATAAACTTCTCCGCGCAAAATGGATAGTCGTTATGAGTACAATGCAACTCTTCGGGGTAAAACAAATCAACTTCAAGTATAAATCCGTATTCTGCATCGTCTGAAATGTCCATAATATCTAGTCTATCAATATCGTCTTGTTCCAGAAATTTAAAATTGGCTACTGGCAATGACTGGCACATGCTGTAACCATATAGATTATTACAGTCAATATATATGAGAAAAGTATCCGGTTTAGTTCCATCATAGTTTTCCATGTAAAAGTTGTTCGCCCTAGCTAGTCTGGTAGAACAAAGACAAATTCCGCCCCGCACACCTTTCTGCACGAGGCGTATAATTTCTAAGTCGGACAGTAGCTCTAACTCTACGCCCGTTTTTAATAACATTGCGTCAAATGATAAACTCGGAGCAGTTAAGTAAAAAGCCAGATCTAAATGATAATTTTTTTTACAAACAGCTCTAAAATTTTCAAATATATCTGTCAACAAATAAACATCGGTTTTAAGATAAAGATCAGTATATTCTCCCAAATTAGAAATGTTAAAGGTTTTCCAGACCAATTTCGCATGCATGTAATCTTCATCGCTTATCCCTTCGTCGATCAAAGTATTATAAAAACTTTCCTTAGAAGGCAGACGTTTCTCAGAATACGATCTCCAAGATTTCATGTGATCATAAGGATACACGCCCTTACGGGTTAATAATTCAAATTGGCTTTCATCAGTAAAACAATGTTTTAAGTGAGCGAAATCTGTTTTGTGTAGACCGTTTCCCAATTTTTCTAAGCTTGTCCCTAAAAACTTAAAAGAATCTACGAATCTTATTTGGACAAATTTACCATCCGACATTTTTAAAAATTTTGTAAAAGAAATGTAATTCTCTTTGTTCTTCGGTATTACTTTTATGGGACCCGAACTTTCAGCCAACTCTTTAATGAACAGATGACAATCATAGCCAGCCAGATTATGAAAAAAGACAGGAACCAATTTGGGTAGGCTGTACTGTAAATTACAGTATTGGTGAGCAGCGCCTCGGTAGCGGCCTGTCAAGTGACAGTGGTCCCTTACTTTATCGAACAGAAGTATATTATTGCAAATGTGACACACTTCAGCTTTTGCATGAGATTCAGCATCGTTATCATCAAATATCATTCGCACCTCAATACCCAAAATGTCATAAATGTGTTCTATATCTTTGTAAAGGCTTTCAAGAAATTTCTGAACACAGTCCCGTCCGCGGTACGAAACAAAACGATTAAGATTGCTGTCAAACGAGCACACTATGTTGTAAGCAAAAGCGGCTGGAATGTGTTGTTTCTGATTTACAGTAAAACTACAAGAGGGGCTCGGTTCGCAAGTAGCTATTGGTTTAAGAAGAGTTTCAAAATCAGCATACACCACAAACGGTATGTCTTGTTTACGATTAAAATTTTTAAAATGAAGATAGCTGCCTTTTTCTGGCAGAACAGTGGTCACACCACTACAAACGTGATTATCAAGTTTTTGTTCTGACGAAAAGAAAAGTAAACAATCATCACAAAAATAAATCTTATTATGATGCTTTGTTATTTGAGCTCGCACAAGACGTGATAAATTTTTTATTAACACGTAGTGAGATTTGTTACCATTTTCCAATAACAATAAATTAATCCTAGTTTTTCTTTTGAATTCTGATCTATAAATGGGTCCCACAATGCGCTTATTCTTTACGGAGTATACGTTAATGCTCAGAAATTTATTATTATTTTCAAATGTTTTAATATCTTTCAAAGTGACAGGAAAGTTTAAATCTTTAATATTTAACACTTCTCGAAAATGAGGATACGAAGCTGTACGAACACTATTGCGTTTTGCTGGGCAAAGGGCTGCGACAACGCTCCACAAAAAACAAAAGTTGTCGTCGTTTCTAACGTTAATACATGCTTTTTTCCTTTTTAAATAAAGCGGTAAGTCCACATACGTTGAACCTGCCCCACTTAACGGATCAAACTTGTTAATATTAACTTCAACATGTATGTTACTTAAAAATCCCCAACCGCTGTCACGATCCTGAAACTCTTCCACTTTTTTACATAATATACTAACGATGTTGTCAAATATCTGGTCGTAATCAAAGTTACGATGTATAATCATATTTTTAGTCGCAAATGATTTTACATCTTGTGTATCGCTTTTTAGCAATATAAAATTGCCAAAATACTCTAGATTCATTTTTATGCTAATGTATTGCTTTAACGATTTTTCTATAAGACCAAGCAATTTAGTACGTATACTGTTTAAGAATACCTCGAGTAAAGTCAACTCATTTCCCTCATTCGCTAGTATCCTATACGAAGCGATACGACCTCTGAACGCAGAGGAGATGGTGACCACTCCGTCCTCTACCGGAGCTGTACATTTGTTCTTGTGCGCGCGTTACTACGCAAATGCCCTACCCAATGCGTATTATCAACGCGTGCCGAACAAGCGGTACAGAAAGGCATGGTGTTAAATCAAGACACGCGAGAGCGTGTCAGCCAAGTTCCAGCGAAGAGAACTGGCAGACCGCACTAGTAACAATAACGTAATTATTAATTAATATTTAAAATGACCTAATATACTTGTATTATAATAAATGTATTCAAACGTTTAAAATTATTTAAAATTAACTCTATTACTATAGAATATTGGCTCTCTATCTTGAAATAGTTTTTGCACACTCTTCGTAAACTTTTGAAGATGTCCCCACTCTGAAGTGCCGGTGTCCAGCTGTACCTTAGCGGTGAGCAGCGCCTTCTTGTAGCGGTCGACGGGCGACGCCTTGAGTGCGTCGCTGGTGGTGTAGGCGCGCACCTCCACGTAGTAGGCGCCGGTGAGCGGGGCGGAGCGCCGCACTGACCCGTTGGCCACCTTTGTCGTTAGGCTGCTGTCCAGCGACGGGTGAGCTGCGGAACCCCGGCGTTGGGAGTTCTCTACCGCTAGTGCCTCGTCCTCGTCGGACACCAGACCGAACAGATCTTTCGATCTCTTTGACGGAGCTCTGAAACATAACAATATTATTTTTTACTGTCAATGCGCTATGATAAAGTGTTGTAGCCTATTGATATCATTCATCTTCATTAGTAAAATAGAGCTTCTAAAGACAAAATATTAATCAATTAAAATAAGAGTAGGTACATTCACACGAATCTTACTGAACTAACCACATACAGTAGAACGCCGATTATCCGAATTAATTGGGACCGAGGTCGATTCGGATAATCGAAAATTCGGATAATCGGACATAGACTGGTAATAAAAAAACGAACTGTTTAACAAACACAGTTCTACAATAACGCTCACTTGAACATCTCGATCAGATAAAGTTGCAACCCCATCAGACCTTATCAAAAATACAAAGTGTAAAAATTCACAACAATAATAGAGGTACATATGTATGTAGTAGCGAAAAAAAATATGAGAACAGTAAAATAGTATCTTGCATCTAGCTTTCAACCATAACAGTTGAAATATATCTGGACTCGAGCGTGTTTCGACTTGTTACAACAATACAAAACAAAAATTACTTGGTTTTAATTTTTTATATTAAGCTTAGGTCCGATTCGGATAATTGGCGATTCGGTTAATCGGCGTTCGGATAATCGGCGTTCTACTGTACCATGATTTTAGAGTTCAATCAACGTGCACACACACTCACACATATCATCAGACGAACCTCTTACTGATTTTTCAGATTACAATCAACATTATAGGTACAGTCACATACACATTATAAGTACACTCATACTGATAATCATTGTAACATTCACTTACTGCGATTTAGAAGCACGTTTCTTTTTCGGTAGCGGCAGCGCAACTTCACAATCGGAGTCGGATCTGTAAATTAAATTATTATGAGCATTAAATGTCAGCTGTCATCAGTTGTAGCACCAAGGATCATTACTTATAATCTAAAAATAAATAGGAAAAAATATCATACATTTATTATTGTTAAGTTACTTAAGTAGGTACTTGTGTTAAAGAATTCTAAATCAGCAGGCATGTAACAAACGCAAAATGTTCATCACATTAATGTTTGTCCCAGTTGGGAATCGAACCCACAATTCGCTGCCTTAGGCAGGGCTGCAACAAAACCGCCTTCGAGCTTGTCAATACGATGTTGGTGAATGAATATGAATGCACTGTACGTACCTTGATGTGGTTAGCGTCTTCCCCTTTTTCGTATATTTACGCGAACTGGGGGCAGCGGAACCCTCTCCAAACACGGATTCAATCTCCGAGTCAGACCTGCGAACATAAAAGAATTTCTACATAGTATTCAAAGTCTCATCAACTTTTCAATGAGACATCTAACAAATAATGCTTAACAGTCACACAACCCACTGCACACCAGCCAAAGGTAGGCTGATGGATGATGATCTGCTACACGAAAAACTTGGTGGTCACGCAAACAGTTACCTACAACAAAAATTAAACAAAGAAAATTAATAAAAAAACTTACATAATTTTACCTTGGTGAGAGCAAGGATTCAGGAGAGCAGAGTTTCTGGAGAGCAGGGATTCTGGAGAGCAGATATTCTGGAGCACTGATGAGCACACTGAGCACACTAGTCACTTAAGTAGCACGGTAATGTGGCGACAATCACCGGGACGCTCATTTTATAACGCGAATAATGTCGAATTCGCTAAATTTCATAGGGTTGTTAAAGTATGGATCATGCAAGGAATATGGGATAGTTACTATGCGGTAACTATGTAGTTACATTATGAGCTCAGCGTTTTTAGTCCGAGCTTAAACAAACTTAAATTTAGTAATAATTTGATTAGCAAAATATTTTTAGAATATAACATCTTTTCGTCTACTAGATACTAAAATCTTCGCGTGAAAACGATCTATACCATGTTATTTACATACGGAGACCAAAAATAGACATATTGAAATCATCTGCAATGAAGAAAAATAGTAACAGGTTATATATTTATAGCTCTCACGAATCGAAGTTACCAAGTTTCAATCTATGTCCGCGCCGCCTTCGTTCAAAAGATTTGTATCAGCCCTACTGCACCGCGCGCGAAAATTGCTACCATGCAGATTTACAACTTGCACGTGGATTCATAGCACGTCATATTTAATTTGACCTACTTTTATTAATTTGGTATTTTTCCACATTTATTTAATTTATAGAAATTACTTTGTTATTATTATTAAAACAACTATTTTAGACATTTCTATTCATATCTCATTTTAATCACTATTATTAAACATATTTAGTAAACATTATTTATATTTTATAATAAACAGCATTTAATACAACTTTTTGGTGGGCATTTAACAACATTACAACTTACTAAAACCAGTTTAACCAAAAATTAAATGATTGATAGTAGGTACGCTTGAATTATTTACGTAGGAATGCTAGCTGTGATTGCATTTATATAGATTACCCTTTTAAACCATACAATCAGATTATTGATTAATTAAATATATTTTGCTAGATAAAGTATAAAAGATCTACCGAATTTATTACCTAAGTTTCACACTTATTGAGGCGCTCACTTTGAGTAAAAAATCAAATACTTACGTATTTCGCATGCATTTAGCAATAGACTATTTTTGTACAAATTGTATGTTAAAATATTGAATATTATAAAACATCAGAAACGAGTGCAAGAGGCACAAACAATAGGTACTTTTGTCGCAATGTCAGCAGCTCTGCTCGTATGTCCGGCGCGCTTACACATGCATGACGCAACCAACGAGTTGATATTGGTGGGAACTATTTATTCGGTATAAAAACGATAACAAATAAGTTAGTTAGATTATTGCACTATTTTCTGAAGCACTCAAAATTAGCTTCGATCATTCATAATGTGGAATTGGGCATTCTAGATCATGTGGAGTGAGTTTCAGCTGGCTGAAACGAACGACAAATGATCTAGAATGCCCAATTCCACACTACTCATTGCGTTAAATAATACATTTCAACTACCGTTTGTTATATTCCGAAAGTTAATCAACTATCTAGGAAATTGATCAACTTACGATTCTTGCTATTTTCCGGTGACACATACAAAAAAGAAACAAAAATATGGCTCGAGTTCACTATACCTATGAGATACATACATACAAATACAAAAATAAGGTAATGTATAAAGCGATTTCATCAATAACCATCCCTAAGCCAATGAAAAAAAGTTTATTTTTTTCTAATACGACTAATTATTTTAAGACATTTCATTTAGCGATATCAACCAGAGCTCGTAAAATTTTATTACCCAACGTAATCAGCGCTTAGAAAATCCAACTTTATTGCAATACGTTAAAGCTTGAAACTCACTAACGTCACATGTGAAGATGTGATTCTTTTGACTTACCACTAAAAAATTATACGATAGAATACGGAACTCATGGAGTCGCTTTATTGATAAAAAAATTAAATTACATTATACATTTGCCTTACATTTAAATTACTATAAACTATACATTTATAATATACATTTAAAACTAACGATTTAGTGTTGCCATAATAATCATATTGTCATATGTTTATGTATGTTCACCGATATTTCCGTCTATAGATGGATTTCAAAATTTTAGTAATGGAATATTATTAAATTATTTACTGCGAACATAAATTCATCGATTAAATAAACAAAATATTGCCAGAAACCAATAACAAATATATAATAAATAACAATCTACGCCTTTGATTATTTCCAGATATGTCTAGTTTATCAAAATGTATTGAGCATATTGTAGATTTTTTGCAAGGTCTATAATGGTCTTCTCTTCTTTCTTGTGCGACAATGGATATCCATTCTGCACAGCGATATGGATCAGAAGAAAATCTACAATAAAATAAAATAAAAATTATCCACTCCATAGTACATTTTGTTCAATTCGCACAACCGACACTTTGGCCAAACATTGCTTGGCTCCAATGTTTGGGCAAATCGTTGGCCACATGGCAAAATATTAGTTTTTAATAGTTAAATAATGTTTTTAAGAACATTTAAATAGATTTGACACTGTACTTACCGAAAAAATGACACTCCTTCGGAAACTTTACTATTACGGTGGTTATTTTCGCAGTTTTTAAAAACACACAGAGGCATTATGACACGTCTGAACGTTGGCTGTGGTTGGAGCAAACTAAACTCAAATAAGACCACAACTTTATTTGTGCGTCGGGAGACGGCACGCTGTCGGATGGCCGAATGTCATGATTTTTAATATTTGTCTAATTAAGTTCTGTACCGTGATTCAAATCCCAATAAAATATATGAGAGGGCAACACTGATTCCGTCTCTTTCATTCCCATTCGTCGATGTCCTAGTGCCGTCTCGCTCGCACATCGCCCCACTACCACCACCAGGCAGTGTCAAACTTAGTTTCGTTTGACTTCCCTCATTGGCATCCGATTCTTCGTTCGGAAAGGTCGCTCCTAATTATTACGTAAGTAACAAAATTTACATACGAGTTTAACGACCTAATACATTCCTACATTCGTCGATCAGGATTACTACTTAGTTATTAGATTAATAATTCTTATATTGGTTTTACTTTTTATTTTAACGGTATCCGTTCGAAAACCAATAAATTATTTTCTCCATAAATTGTGGGTAAGTAAAAATACTTAAGCAATTTTACCGTAATACGCACGAATTGACGTGTGCGATTGATTAAAGGTATTATCTGAGTGCTGTTTCAGTGTATCATGGAAAATAACGATCAAAATCAGGACGTTCAGGAAAAATTAGACGAGGGCAGGAAAAAGAGAACGCGGTCATCGAGTTCTTCCTCTTCAAGTAGCTCCAGCTCGAACTCGTCTTCCTCGAACCGTAGACACAGACGCCGTAATAAACGGCGTCGTAGGCGTAACGACAGCCTTCTGGAGAAACTATCGAAACAGGTACATGATTTACAAAACCAATTACATTATCATAAACCGGCCGCTGCTACCTACCAGGAGCAGGAGGTATCTGATATCGACCTAGATGTCAGCAGACACCTGTATAATGAAGGTCACGAAACAAGAGCGTCTACACCGATACCGATCGACGTAAGTAATATTACTTTTAGTACGAGCGTGAAAGAACCGGCTGTACCGAAAACAGCCCCTGAGTACTTAGTAGCGTTACAAAACCTTCAGCGCTTTGAAAACTCTGAGTGGAACGGCATCCGGTATGCGGATGCTCAAAAAGGGTTCACCTTTTCGCCGGGTTTTGTGGAACTAGAATGCAACGACGAAGTGAAAGCATTAGAGGGGCCTCGTCACCTTTACCTTTCAGAGAGATCATACGCTGCATTAACCCTAGCTCTTCTTAAACAACAAGAAGCTCTTCAGGCCGGTGTAAAAGATTTCATGACCTATATTCGGAACTCTGCAGACGGCGGCGAATTAACATACGAATCCATCACGGAAAAAATGAATGCCACCATTTTAGGAGGTGAGTTTCACAAAGTTACCACAAATGCCCTACAATTAGTGTGCGGTCGAAGAGCTGACATTGTCGAGCAACGGCGCGACGCCATTTTATCGTCAACAAGAGACCCGCTAGTAAGAAGTGCTCTCCGAAAGATACCTCCAACTTGTTCGTACCTTTTCGAACCCAGTGCGTTCTGCTCCGCGCTTGAAAAGGCGGGAGGCGTAAAGAAAGCCTTCTGGCCCCAACCAAAGGCTCAGTCCCGAAATTCTGGTGCGCAACCAGGAACTAGTGGGACTTCTAGGTATCCCGCGCAGGGAACCACTACATATGCCCCTGCGCAAGGTGGCAATAGGAGCATTAAACTACACGCACCTGCGCAAGGTGTTAGTAACTGCTGTTCTATACCTAAACAATGCAACTGCAGTCTGGGTCATCATCATGAGGCCAGCACATATCGCGATGCGGGACGTACGCACGCAAGTCACGGTCAGGACTCCTTTCGCGGTCATGCGAGAAGTCAACCTAGAAGAGGAGGCAAAAATACATCTCGGGGTGGCGGAAAGCGATCAGGCTCCCCATCTTATAGGGACAAGTCGCACAATAAGCGACGCAAATATTGACTCCAAGCAATTTCAAGCGGGCCAACTGTCCCAACACCATTTTCAATGGAAAAAAATGGGCGCTCCAACAATAATTTTGAAAATGATTCAAGGGTATCGCATACCTTTTACTCAAAAACCACCACTGCTGAAGCCGAACTTAGAAAATTGTCCATTTCAAACACAGTCTTCCAAAGAGATGACCGAAATAATTCGGATACTCAAATCCGAGAAAGTAATCGAGGAAGCGGAACAAAATCCGAGCTTTCTTTCTACCCTATTCTTAAAAGAAAAGGACGACGGCAGTTTCCGAGCAATCTTCAACCTCAGGGCACTCAACTACTACGTACACACGAGCCCCTTCAAATTAATAAATATGTACCAAATTCCCAAATTTGTACAACCGAACGACTACCTATGCAAAATAGATCTGTCTCAAGCATACTACCACCTGCCAATAGCAAGGGCACACAGGTGCTTCCTACGACTAGTCTACGAGGGCAAACTATTGCAAATGAGGTGCCTACCCTTCGGGCTCAGTACAGCGCCAAAAACATTTGCTACCCTCACAAACTGGATTGCTCAATCGTTGAGAGATCAAGGCATCAGGGTAATCGTCTACCTCGACGATTTTCTTATGGCATGCCAGGATCCGTCAGTATTACGCCACCATGTAAACAAGGCATTAAAACTCCTACTCAAGTTGGGATGGCAAATAAATTGGCAAAAGTCTGTATTGATACCTCAAAAATCATTAGAATACCTTGGAGTGAAATGGCACCCATGGGAAAACCAAATATCTCTCACAGAAAAGAAATGTCAAAAGGTAATAAAGATGTCACGGGAGATACTCGGATCAGGATACGTCTCAAGGAAGGAGCTAGAGAGTTTACTAGGCCTACTGAACTTTGCATGCTTTGCCGTACACAGGGGCAGGCTGAACTATCGAGGTCTTCAAAAGCAGCAACACACGCTGCCAGAAAATCAACCTCTGAAAAAGTTCCCTTTAACTCCTGCATCTATAACAGATTTGACATGGTGGGAAAGAAACTGTCGGAACCGGACTTTGCTTCACATACCCCATCCAGACCACTTTTTGACGACCGACGCGTCAGACATCGCTTGGGGTGCGACACTGAACGACTTACACATATCAGGCACTTGGGACATAACGGAGAAAAACCTACATTCCAACGCCAAGGAAATGTCCGTAATTCTAAAATGCTTACAAGATCACTGTCAAACCCTGAAATCCAGCTCGATCCTGATACAAACCGACAACAAAACGGTCATGGCATATCTCCGCAACGAAGGAGGAACAAGGTCGGTAACCCTCATGGATCTGGCTTACAAAATATTCCAAATCATGGATACGTATCAGATTCATTTCACAATATATCACATACCGGGCATTTACAATACCGAAGCCGACGGCCTGTCCAGGCAACAAAAAGCCCCAGAATGGCACTTACTGCCAGAGGCGACTCGGAAAGTCTTTCGCAAATGGGGTACCCCCGTAATAGATTTATTTGCTTCCAAAAACGCTCATGTCGTCCCGGCGTACGGAACATTCGACAGGAGAGACAAAAAAGCCAAAATCTTCAACGCTTTGGGGGAACCTTGGAACTACCCTCTGGCTTGGGTCTTTCCGCCGCCACATCTGATACCGAGAGTGTTGATGCATATGAATCAAGCGACAGGGGTATTCCTGTTGGTGGTACCTCGATGGGATCGAGTCTTTTGGCGTGCAGATCTGCGCAATCGCGCTATAGCAGCCCCTTATACGGTGGAAAACCTGGAGAGAGTTCTTCTGGACGTCACAACCAACCGGGCTCCTCAGGGGATCAACGATATAACCCTAGAGATCTGGAAATGTGGGGGTGGACAACGGCCCTAGATAACTGGACAGAGACGCAAAAAGATCTACTTAAGTCATCCTGGAGGACCTCAACCCTAAACACATATAGACCCGCATGGGCTCGATGGAACCGCTGGGCCCAAGCAAATAACGTTAAAATAAGAGATCCATCCGGAGGCGATTTGGCAAGATACCTGGCAGACCTACACAACATAGAGGGTCTATCATATAATACAATACTGGTACATAAATCAGTAGTATCCACCTTCTCGAACTTTGAGTCAGCCACAAAGTTAAGCTCACACATCTTAGTAAAGCAAGTGTTAAAAGCTATCGCAACTAAAAAACCTAAAATGTTAAAACCACCTATTTGGGATATTGATCAAGTGGCGAGCCACTTAAGCCTAAGAAATCCGAATAGTAACCTATACGATACCTGTAGACATACAGCAACCTTATTATTACTATGCTCAGGCAGACGAGTTCACGATCTGACCCTCCTACAATGCGACTCGAATCATATGGTAACGATATCCGAAGATATTATAGTATTCTGGCCATCTTTCGGCTCGAAAACCGATACATCGGATCATAGACAGTCAGGCTGGAGACTAACCTCTAACAAGACATGTAAAGCCTTAGACCCTATTTATTGGATAAATCGACTAATCACCCTTTCCAAGGAGCGTAGATCAACAGCAAAATGCAACGACCTATTCATCCGTACAACTGGACCACCTGCAGCTGCTAGTCGCTCAATAATCGGAGGTTGGGTGAAATCAGTCTTAAAAGATGCAGGTATCACGGCTGCACCTGGTAGTGTCAGAGCAGCGGTCGCATCTAAAAACTGGGCCGAAAACTTTCCCATTGACGATATCCTGGCCAGAGGCAACTGGCGGAGGGAAAATACTTTCAAAAACTTCTATCGAAGGGAAATTATTGTAAATCAGGGGAATCCGACCTCTACGAATTACGCAATACCCTGTCTATTCACACCTGTGGATTAGGTAAATCAGAAGGTAGGCTGATCAGGCCACAATCAATGAAGAAGGAACTAAATGTTTTTAATTTAAATAAGTGTTCAACGGAGCATAGTAATTTTATGTAAATTGAATCATGTGTATTCATTCAACGTATATTAAAACAACTATACATAATATAGCAATTATAATAATCAAGAAAATGGTTTTATTTAAATAGAATTAGAAACCTCATATAAACATCTCGCACAAGCCCCATAAATGGCTCATATACTGAACCATCTTAATTCTTCACAGTGCAATTCAACATGTTACTCTACTAAACATATCACATTGGCATCCCTCACCACCAGCGGCGATAACAAACATTTCTCATATATTTTATTGGGATTTGAATCACGGTACAGAACTTAATAGCAGCGTTTTACCTACCATTAAAACGCTTATTAAGTACTTACCTGATTCAAATCCCAATAACATAAGTCCTGCCTGCTGGACTATTAATTATACTGAGATACAATGAGGGAAGTCAAACGAAACTAAGTTTGACACTGCCTGGTGGTGGTAGTGGGGCGATGTGCGAGCGAGACGGCACTAGGACATCGACGAATGGGAATGAAAGAGACGGAATCAGTGTTGCCCTCTCATATATTTTATTGGGATTTGAATCAGGTAAGTACTTAATAAGCGTTTTAATGGTAGGTAAAACGCTGCTATTATTGCCCTCATTATTTAGTATATTTTGTAAGAATTAAGTGGCAACACAAAAATTACATGGCAACATGGACAGCGCGCCTCTCTGTCGGCAAAATAGGCGGGAAAAAAATGGAGGGAGAAGCTGTGCTGGGCGGATGGACGAAGCAAGCGAGTCATTCTTTTACCAGCTTGGACCGAAGACAGACATCGAGGGAAATCTATGTTCGACGAATAATTATTTAAAATGTGATAAGTCTAGTTGTAATACAGTTATACCAGTATAATAAATTACTCAAAGTTTAAAGTAGTTTGATTGGCGTCACACAGATGTTGTCAATTGTTACATTTTGTTAGGAAGTGTCACATGTTATAAGTGCCCGTACACTGATGAAAAATGTTTACTAACATTTAAATCTGGCATTTGCTTACTTGGTTTTGCGTTCTGAGGGAGTGTCTATACAAAAATGGAAGAAGAATTGCCCATTAGAATAGCTTTTAGTTTTGTTTACAAAAGAAGAAGCGATCTTATTGGATGCGCCAAACAAAATATAACACTTATTTTATTTTGTTACTAGCTGTGCCAGCGGCGTCCGCACGCGTGGATATGGGGTTTCAAAAATAACCGACTTCCACAAAATGGTACCCAGATTTTAAGTTAGACCTCTAGAGGTTGTTGGATTGCTAGCAATACATTGGTGAAACCGCATTTAATTCCAAGCAGTAGTTTTCGCGTGAGGCGCGATCAAACATAGGTACAGATAAAAATTTCTCCCGTTTCCCCAACACTTCCCGCCATTGCTCTGCTCCTATTAATTGTAGCGTGATGAAAGTATACCATAACCTGCCCAGGAATATGAAGAATAATCGTACCAAGTTTCGTTAAAATCAGTCTAGTAGTTTTTTTTCTATAACGAACATACAGACAGACAGACAACAATTTTACTGATTGCATTTTTGGCATCAATATCGATCACTAATGACTCCCTTATAGTTATTTTGAAAATATATTTAATGTACAGAATTGACTTCTCTACATATTATTTATTATAAGTATGGATAGAAGATAACTTGTTATAAAATGTTTACTCAGTTACGAAACATTTTCTAACATGAAATAATTTTTAACACAATGACATGTGATTAAATGTCTGCTAACGTTGCTAAACATTTTCTAACGGCGCGGCAGTGTGGGAGCACCATTAGTGTCTTCCCACAATCATCGTCGCGGACATTTCATTGACTTGAGTATTTTGCTTGACAGTCACGCCATCTAGTAAGTGTTGTGGAACTAGCTCTAACCATTTTAAAAACGCATTGCTGTGATATTAACATTAAAGGTAAATGTGAAATATATGTAAAGATCAATAATTAAAGCTCATAGTTATTCTTTTTGCTGGGTGGGAACAGGTCGGTAATTGTATATTATATGTACTGATTTCAGATTTAAACAAGTTTTGTAGGTATGCAGACTTTATATTATAATAAATAAAAATAGCTACATACAAATGTTTGTTCTTTTTTGTTTAATCATAACAGCTGCCATGGAAAATACCTAATTGAACGAAATATTATATTTTAAGCAGAACATTTCACAATAATATCAAATGAAGTAAAACATTTTGTATACAACTGTACCTCCAAAATTGTAGGGAAAATTATAACTTTTTATTTTCTAATTAAATCAGCTCAAATTTATTTCCGTTGGAGACGACTATTTCACGACTATTTTTTGGCAAAAACTCAAATCGAAAATCGTAGCCGTTTCGGAGATATTTGAAGTTTTCAAATGTTCAAGCTAGAATCCTCACCAACCTACCCTTATATCTCTGGAATCTCTTAACGACTTATTCTGAAATTTGGTATGCCGTTGCGACTATTTCATGACTATTTTTTGGAACATAAACCAATTCGATAGACTTTGCCGTTTGCTTGCATCAGAGGTGAGGATTACAGCTTGAACGTCAAGCCAGAATCCTCACTAACCTATAGCTATAACTCCGAAACTATAATGCGACTATTTTTTTTACTTGGCGACTATTTATGACTATTTCATGACTATTTTTTGGCATAGTCAAAATTCGTTTTCATGCAGGTTTCAGAGATGAGGATTCCAGCTTGAAGGACACTTGTTTTGTAGTTAGAAAGGGGCGGCACGTTAGGAATCGCACACCGGCACCGCTAGCGGCGGGCCAGAGATAATGAATATGACATTTTTTGCATTTAAATAATACAGAATTCAAAACAGACAGATCTTGTCCAGATGTATCTCTGTTTGTAGTTTCATGATCAAGAATATTGGATAATACCTCATCGTCATTATCAAAATCATTGTTCTCATCGGTACACAAATCATCAATTTTGCCATGAACTACTTTTTCTGTTCTTCTTGTTAAGACTTTTTCTAGTTTAGGTATTACAATTTTTGGATTTAACTTAAATATGTTATTGACCTTTTCACTGTGTTCCTTCAGTAAATGAGTATTGTAGTATTTCCAATTACCACATTCTATAGAACAATATTTACACTGCCCATTGAAAACAACCAGTATTCCTTTTGCAGGCTTCTCATCTTTATGTTTTTGTTGGATATGTTTTGCATAAAATCGTTTATGTGTAAAGTAATATGAGCAATAGAAGCATCTGTAAAGTGAAATAGGAACCGGAGCCCTTTTGCCGGGTACAGTTTTTTTAATAATATTTGTACTGGGATTCGACTTGGGAACAGATTTTAGCGATCTTAAACATTTCTGCTCTACTTTATTCTTTATAGACGGAGGTTTAGTCAATACCTTTGATTCAATGCCGCTTCTTTTTTTACTTCTTAATACTTTACATATATGCTCGATAATCGCCTTTTTTGAGGAAAATGTCTTATTGCAATGGAAACACTTATTCATTGTATTACTTTCAAGTTTGTTTGATTGTCTAGTGCTTCTTTTTGTTCGTGAAATTTGAGACATTACATTGTCACTCCTCAAAGATATTGTTCTAGTGTTGCGGTGATGAACTTTACGAATATGCATTACCATGTTACCGTGTTTTGAAAATTTTCTATGACATTTGTCACATTCATACAATGGCGTACCTGTTAAGCTCTCATCACTATTTTTATGGTGAGTTTTGTCATGAGATTGAAAAGATGCGATTGAAGGAAAGTGTATTTGACAAAAACTACAGAATTTTTTACTTTTCTCCAGGTACAGACCGATATCTTCAAGCTGAATCTTCGATGAGTATATCTTTTCAGATTCAATTTTAACTTGACATTCAACAGCCGGCTTTGAGCCCAATATAATGTTGTTGCCATAAAGGGGTGGTTGTCTTTCAAATATTATCTCGAGCTTGGTATCACTATTTTCAGTGCTAGATATTTCCTTACCATAGTTGCATATGGCATCAGCAGATGTAATTAATTCTTCTGTAGCTTTAGATGCATCCGTTTCCTGTTTTATATTTGATGCTAAAACAATTTAAAATAAAAGTTTTATTTTTTAAAAATATGTTTAGAAAATGAAAATCACAATTTATAATATTTAATTTAAACAGCCATTCCATGATAAACAGAAACAAAGCAAAATCGAATTCACATTTCTATAAAACATTTAGGTTTCCAGAATAATTATAAAATTTAAAGCATAAACCAGTACCTTCGTCGCAACATCCAACAATTTCCTGTTTCAAGATGGAAAAATCAAGAAATATTCTCTTGATAGCTGGGTTGTCAAGTATATCGTGCTCCTCTATATCATTATCTTCATCCATTATAAGAACTGAAACAATTTTAAAAACAAATACATGTAAAGATTAAACTGCGGATTACTTTACAACTCTTACCTAACCTCGAAATATTAAGTATTTATTAGCTATTAATAAAAAGTTTTTATAACATTATAAAAAATATGTGTGATTTCAAGGACTACAGTCATTTATATTAATTTGTAATTAAGTAGGATTATTAATAAATTTGGGGAATAGGGTATTTGACAAATTTTAAAAATAATTTTAATTTGTTCTTTGTAACGAGTTATGCACAATCCCTTAATATTTCCGTGAAATATTCTGTAATAAGAGTAAAAATCAATTTTAAAGTTTGTGTTACTAGAAGCGCGGGAAAAACGCTATATTTGAAATGACTCCAGTCACGTGACTGCGTGACGTCACAGGCAAGTGTGAAGGCATACGTTAAAATCAAAACGTCAAAGTTCGAACTAAATTCAAATTTCAATTTTTGTTTGCTTTTAGGAAATAAATATTCTATTCTATTCTAATATTTACTTGCTCTTTAAGTGTACCAATTTAAAATGGTGTATAAATGGTGTATAGTGACGCAATGTCGAAATACGTCTATAAGTAGCCCAGATAAACTGTTTGTGTCTGTACCAAAGATTCCTAAAAGACGAAAAAAGTGGCTAATGTTAGCTGGACGAGATCCGAATTCAATTCAAATGCAATCAAATGTCTTTATGTGTGAAGATCATTTTGATGTAAGTACAACCTCAACTTTAAACTTGCTAACTAACAGATACTCGGATAGCATTAACGATATTACAAAACAAATTAAGTTCAACAAAATAACCTCACCTTTCATTAAGTTAACTAAATTTCTAAAGAAGATCATTCATCCTTTTTGACACTACTAGGCAGTATTACCACTATTTTGTCAAATCTTAGTCGGTTAATTAGGATTGATGTTGATTTTCAGATGGAGAAAGACACAACAAATTATTTAAAATATAAAATGGGTTTTTGTCAAAAAATATATCTCACCGATGATGCTGTGCCAAATAGATTTGACTGTCAAAAGGATCGCAAGAGACAGCTATCTGATGATGAGAAAAGACAAGAGCACCTTAAAAGACAAAGAATTGTGACAGAATGTCTACAAAATGCTGCAAATGCTAAAACCCACACAGAAAGCCCACTTAGGGATGAAGGGATGGTGCATGAAATTGTTGAGCCCGAAGGTAAGAAATCAATTTTTACAAAAAACTAAATTTAAATAAATAAATATGCATTTCGTTATTTACATACTTTAAATGATGGTGCTGAATATAGATGTTTATTTTTCAGAGTTACCACGAATGCAAGACAAAGGAACAACTATAGATCCCATAAAATCAGCAGAAAAATCTGTTCAAGTTAAACCTAAATTCAAGCATTATAGGAGTAAAGCTATTCAAGCAATATGCCAACACCAAAATAGTTCCACATCACCAATGAAATGTACTACAATTTCTAGATACACCTCACCCTTCAAAATTGTTACATGCTATCAAAAACCTTCATTATCAGGAGTTGTGAAAAAGGCCAAAAGGAATATTTTCCGTGAAGATGAAAAATCTGATAGTGATATTTCTTGTTTTGAAAGTGGTCATTCATCATCTTTTGCACCTACTTCATCAGCAAGGGTTACTGATTCTGACAGCTATGTCACAGATACCAATGAGAATATTGATCAGTTGCAGTGCCTTAGAAATACTGTCCGATTAATTGAAAAGAAACCAATGATGTATATTGGTATTTCCAAAGAATGTTACGTTATAATTCAGTTATTATCTAAACACACAAACATAAAAGTAGAACACATTTTGCTATGTTTGAAAAAAAATTAGAATGAATACTACATTTTCTGAACTAGAAGATAATTTTGGAATATCATTATCCTATGCTAGCAAGTTATTTTTAGGAAACATTCCAAGATTAAGTAGTTTTTTAAAACCATTTATTGTTAATATAGATAAAAAATTAATAAAAAAGGACCTCCCTATAGCCTTTAGACATAACTATCACAATGTTAGCTGCATTATAGATTGTTTAGAAATTGACATACAAAAGCCTAAAAGCTGTTCATCAGGCACTGACATGGTCGGAGTACAAAAAGGGTAATACTGTAAAGTATTTAATATCCTGCACTCCTAACGGTTTGATTAATTTTGTGTCACAAGGATTTGGTGGTAGAACAACTGATGTTACTATTGTGGAGAACTGTGATTTTCTGAAAGGATTACAGGAGGGAAGTTGCATCTTGGCAGACAGAGGCTTTAAACATCTCGAGCAGGCTCTTCATGAAAAGGGAATTAAACTTATAAGGCCCCCCAGCGTTATTACTGGTGAGAAATTAACAAAAAGTCAAGTTCGACAAACAAAGGTAATTGCCAGTTTGCGAATTTTGATTGAACATGCAATTAGGCGAGTAAGAGAATTCCACATGCTGAAGCAACACTCGACAATAAATACTAATATACTCCGTGTTCTCGATCATGTCATTATAATTGCATGTGCTCTCATAAACTTGCAGGATTCTCTAATTAAATAATTTGTACATCCATAATGCTGTCCTCCAAGCTTTAAAGGCGCCATTAGGTACAGCTAGTTAGATAAATGGAACCTACATGGCTAATTTCAACTTCCACATTCTTCGTGAACCTTCTTTCCGGACCTCATAACAAATTAGTCAAAGACCTGAAATACATTTACCACCAAGTTGTTGTCATAGAAGACCCCAGGAAGAAAAAAACTGTCGTTCAGTGCCAAAGATGTCAGCAATACAGTCACTCAAAAAATTATTGCATGCGTCCATATCGGTGTGTAAAATGTGCACAATCACACAAGACCTCCGATTGCCCCAAGAAGGATCGTAACACACCAGCAATATGCGCACTCTGCAATGGACCTCACCCAGCAAACTACAAAGGATGTGATGTCTACAAAGAAATCTTAGATAGAAGAGTTAACAACCCTTCTTCTAAACCAGACAAGCTACCAAAGCACGAGAAAACATCTTACAAAAAACAAGCAACCCCTACTCCTACTACGACTACCTCTGAAAATAATAATAATAGGGTACCACATAAAAAAGTTGTATCCTACGCAGCAATCCATAATGCGACCACCACTGATACAGACAGTAACAAAGAGAAGACCCATCAACACAAAACTCCTACCGTCACAGACATTTTGATAAAACAAAATGAAAAGTTTGAGTTAATCCTACAACAAATGAACACCCTCATGGGTCTCATAGTTAAGCTCGTCGACAGATTGACCCTGTGAGCACCTAAACAGAGTTGCCACATCTATATATATAAAAGGAGAAACTGACTGACTGACTGACATATCAACGCACAGCCCAAACGGCTAAACGTAGGCACTTGAAATTTGGAAGGGACGTAGCTTAGGTACCGTAGGGGTGCACTAAGAAAGGAATTCCCGAAATTCCCACGGGAACGGGAATTAGCGGGAAAATCCTTTTGTATGAAAAATCTAAACCGCTTAAGTTAGACGCTTGAAATTTGGCATGCAGGTACCTTAGTAAATATAAAGTTTAGTTATGGCTGTATTTTGAGAAATTCCCACGGGAACGGGAGTTAGCGGGAAAAAACTTTTGTATGTATAAATTTAAACACGCGGACGAAGTCGCGGGCAAAAGCTAGTGGAACATAAACGGACTTACTCCCAACAAACTAGAAGTCGAACTCTTTATGATAAACCAAAAAATTGACATACTTCTAGTTACTGAGACACATTGCACAAATAAAACCAGTCTGAAATTCAAAGACTATCAGTGCTACATGACCAACCACCCGGATGGCACTGGTCATGGCGGAACAGCTGTCCTGGTAAGGAAGAACATAAAGCACAACTTACAGCTGGAATACAAAACGGAACCAATACAGGCAACAACGGTTTCCGTGGAGGATGGAAATGGCCATATTAATTTATCCGCAGTGTATTGTCCCCCTAAACACAACATTAAGGATCATATGTTCACAGAATACTTCCACAGCCTTGGAAGCCGTTTTGTGGCTGGTGGTGACTGGAACGCCAAACACATGAGCTGGGGCTCTAGACTCGATACGACACGCGGCAGACAACTCAAAAAAAGCGTTGACGTGAATGCTCTAACTGTGCTATCCACATGTGAACCTACATATTGGCCCGCGGATCATAATAAAACCCCTGACTTGATTGATTTTTTCGTAACAAAAGGGTTCTCCAGACACTAATTTAAACCTGAGTCATGTTACGATAGCTCCTCTGATCACACACCAGTTCTGCTAACAATGAGCAATGTCTTGATAGAATCCGAACCGGCAGAAAAACTATGTTCCAAACACACAGACTGGGAATCCTTTAGAGATTATATTGAAGATAATATACGGTTAAATGTACCACTGAAAAGTCCTGATAACATAGAAGATGCCACAAGATATGTAACCGAGCTCATACAAACAGCCTGCTGGATCAATACACCTGAATCCGATCCAAATGACAAGCAATCCAACTACCCCACAGCCATCAGAAAAGCCCTTCTAAACAAAAGAAGGCTAAGGAGAATCTGGCATCAAAGTAGAATAAACGCTGACAAAATCAAATTTTTATATTGTCTCCCGTTGTAAGCAGCACATTACTTCAGAAAAAGCCACACTACACCGATAATATTATATTTAGTCATAGCACTCACATATATATACAAATATTTACAAGTATCCTACATATAAACGCACATATATTTTACAATTTTCATATATTGACTGTATCTGAACATGACACACTTCACGGATGTAACCAAAGAAAAACCTGGATATGTAACAGTGAGATCTATAGTGGTTACATTCTTTAGTATCACTGACGATATCGATAATACCCAGGTAGCGTCCTCAAGGGTTTGCTCCCCAGAGAATGTCATATACCACGTAGAACAATTTCAAAAATCTTTAACTACATATATTGCACACCAACATACGTAGTATTACATGCAATTTCGACTCTCTAGATGTTTTGTTGAAAAGAATAGGCGTTCAATGTGATGTTTTAGTGCTAACGGAGTGTTGGTTGAGCAAAACCTCAGTCATACCGGTTATAACTGGCTATGTGTCATATTCTTCAGGCTACACGAAACAGAACGATGGGGTGGTCATTTATGTTAGATCTGATGTTAGGCATAGTATCGTAGAGAGTCATATACTTGATGCTAACTGCCTTATTCTTAAGTGTGAGGAGGAGTGGGCATTAATTAATTAATTTATAGGTCTCCATCTTACGGGAATATTGAGAGATTTGGTGATTAGTCTTGACTCTTGTTTGGCATGCTTGAAATCTACTAAATCGCTAATAGGGAATATGCATGAAAAATAGTTTCAGGTATTTACTAATTTATCGTAAAATAGATCAAAATCTACTACGAACAGTGAAAACAAAATCAAAATTGGTTGAAAAATGGGCGAGATACAGTCATTGAAAGTGAATATATCCGTCTCTCTCTCGCGAAACAGATTTGTCTATGGAGTTAGTACGGCGCTCACGGTACGTGACGTCAACTACCGCATCGGATCTCTCTGTCTAATCAATAACTTTAACGCTTTATAACTCGCAAAAGATAGTTTAAAAATTCTTCGATATTTATGTATCTGGAAGACAAAAGATCATCATGAAAGAAAGAAAGTCATGCATATTCCCTATTGTCATGGGTGACATCAATATCAATATATGTCCGAATAGCAGTGACTCCAAGAGGGATGCGTACTTGGATCTCATGGCATACCATGGCCTCCTACCAGCCCATGTTCTTCCAACTCGGCTAGAAAATTGCATTGACCATGTTATGCTTCGAACAAGTAATCGTGCACAGACTTTCGTATTGGACTCTCTGGTTACTGATCACTGCCCAGTATTATTCTGCTTGGAAATGAAAACCAAACGTGACCCGTTAACCGGGACTATTACAAGAATTGACTATCCGGCTTTGATCGCTTTTCTCTCTAGTTTAGATTACAATAATGTAATGGCATAAAGGCCTGCTATACAAAATCAAAACAAATTTACCTCATCAGTACTACTCTCTGCTTAAATCGTATCTCTCTGAACGAATATTTCAGGTAAAAGAAGGGGACGCAAAATCTGGGTTTCACGACATAAAGGCTGGGGTTCCTCAGGGGTCGGTGCCGGGGCCGCTCCTGTATACCTTGTACACAGCAGACTTACCACAAGTTAAAGGAGTTACTACCGCAACATTTGCTGACGATACTGCAGTACTAGCAAGCCACAAAGATCCCTACGTGGCGTCTAATATGCTACAGGAGAGTCTGGACAAAATAACAACATGGCTGCAAAAGTGGCGTATTAAAGCTAATGCGAGCAAATCTCAACACATCACTTTTACACTACGAAACGGTAATTGTCCACCAGTCAGTCTCGACGGTACCACCCTGTCACATCAAGACAACGTAAGGTACTGTAGCGACACGTAGCGACACCTATCTCCACACCGCTACAACAACCTCCACGTCGCTACAATATGCAAGTTCCGCCAGCTAACAACAGATGGCGAAATAAAATGGAAAAAATATGGAAAAAACCTACAACTCACTTACGAAGTTTTCATCACGACTCGCTATATATACGAAACACCAAGATGGTCCATCGGACCGCGGTCCCCGAGCACGATCACCTAGCTCGGCGGAAGTACTTCCACTTTTCGTAGGGACAAGTCTGTTCCTACAATTGGTGACCCCGACGTGATCAACACCGACGTGATTTGAACACGCAACGAGATGGAGCCCGACGCGACGTGATGAAAACCGACGACAACCACCTTAGCGAGCCCTGCATCGACGACGCATCATCTCCAGCCTCTCCATCTTCAGCAGCAGTCTTCAGCAGCCCTCATCACCAGCGCCTTCGTGAACCACCGCAGCTTTCGACGCTCCCTGGTTCAGCGGCAGCTCCACACCGTGCAACCGACGCTACGCAGCCCTACGTCCGGATCAACGGCGGCACCTCCTCGACGTGGCAGCAGCTGCTCCTGCCTACATCGCTCATTCCGACCCACTGCGAATTCGAGCACACCGGCACCGACGCTTCTCATCCGTCCTCACTGAGGATTCGAAGCACACGCACGCACACCGCTCATCCCGACTCACCGCGGATTCGAGCCTACTCGGGCACGACGCTGACCAGACTGCCGACCTGCTGAGACGAGACTTTCCATCTAGGAGGGGAGTGCTGTAGCGACACGTAGCGACACCTATCTCCACACCGCTACAACAACCTCCACGTCGCTACAATATGCAAGTTCCGCCAGCTAACAACAGATGGCGAAATAAAATGGAAAAAATATGGAAAAAACCTACAACTCACTTACGAAGTTTTCATCACGACTCGC
This sequence comes from Conogethes punctiferalis, assembly GCA_031163375.1. Lineage (NCBI taxonomy): Eukaryota > Metazoa > Arthropoda > Insecta > Lepidoptera > Crambidae > Conogethes > Conogethes punctiferalis. Next base: position 14,857,986 of record CM062096.1, on the reverse strand, counting down.
TATATATACGAAACACCAAGATGGTCCATCGGACCGCGGTCCCCGAGCACGATCACCTAGCTCGGCGGAAGTACTTCCACTTTTCGTAGGGACAAGTCTGTTCCTACAGTACTTAGGAATGCACCTAGACCGACGACTGACTTGGCAACATCACATAAAAATGAAGAGATGCGAGCTTAATATGCGGTACAAGAATCTGCATTGGATCCTAGGACGAAATAGCAGACTGAGACTGGATAACAAACTTCTGATATATGAGGCAATACTGAAACCAGTATGGCTCTATGGAATACAACTCTGGGGTAGCGCTTCCAAATCTAACATTAACATCATACAGAGAGCCCAAAACGGCCTACTGCGCACAATAAGTGATGTACCTTGGTTTGTAAGAAATTCAGAGGTTCACGAGCACTTGGAAATCGATACGGTCACATCCGCAATCCAAAAATACACCATAAAATATAAAAACCGCCTGGAGGTACACCCTAATCCACTGGCTTCTGCTCTCAGAAAGAGAAGGTATACGAAGAGACTGAAACGGAATGACATTGTGTAAAATGCATTAAGAAAAGTGTGCATGGTGTTATAATGAAATCCAGAGTAGATGGCACAATGGAGCCACGCTCATCCCGTCAACATTTCGCTCACAAAACATCTGCTAAAAGTTGAAACTGATCGCAGATACACGGAAAAGAAAAAAAAAAAAGAAAAAAAAAACATGGCTAATTTATTACCTGTATCATCCAATTAGTTATATTGGACAGTATCTACTAATAAGACTTTTTGAGTGTTTACCTGTCTGTGGTCCCAGTGGGTCAACCCATTACTAGGTCAATGGGTAATTTTGGTTCCCCATGGTCCCATGGCATTAGGGATTGTTATAATTTTATCAATAGAAAAAAGAATACCTAATTGGTATTCTTATATATGTCACCGGAAAATAGCAAGAATCGTAAGTTGATCAATTTCCTAGGTAGTTGATTAACTTCCGGAAAATAATAAACGGCAGTTGAAATGTATTATTTAACGTATGTATTTTAGTAAATTGATCATTTTACGGGGTCTTGCCGTAAAATCATCCGACGAAGGTGAGGTGAACGTTGATTGGTTCAATGGCTCACGTGGCGTTATCCCGGCAACCAATTAGGGAACAGTGTATTAAGTTACGGGTAATAGTGCACCGTTAAGTAGTACATCGAGCAACGATTGGCTCATTTGAGGACGATTTTACTTGTTTCAAAATCGTAAATTATTAAATGACTGTCAGGCTACCGTAAATTGATCAACTAACTGAAATCCATTGCGTTAAATAATACATTTCAACTACCGTTTGTTATTTTCCGAAAGTTAATCAACTACCTAGGAAATTGATCAACTTACGATTCTTGCTATTTTCCGGTGACATATATAATACAATCGTATACAAAGTTTACTTATTTAAATAAAATCCAATCTTAGGAATATTTCTATAATCCTATGAACCTGCCTATAAAGTCATAAGAAAGCAATCCCTAATGCCATAGGACCACGGGGAATCCAAATTACCCATGGACCCAGTAATGGATCGACCCACTGGAACTACAGGTAAACATTAATTTTTTTGTCCATTTTGTCATACCATAGTATAACTAGATGGACTAACCCTCATGTGTGATGTATTTATTGCATTTATAATAAAAATGTTAATGTCTAGTTTTATATGTTAGTCTTAAATGGAAACTTTAATTACATGTATAGTTAATGGCTGTAAAAGTGATCTTTTTTTAAATTATAGGTAAAATGAATAAAGAAACATTGAAACTTGATATGTATTTTTATTAAATAATAACCTAATCATATTTTGGTGTTCTTACACAAAATGGGATAAATATTATTTATCCAAAACACTGACAACTTTTGCGTTAAGTCTGTAACATATTCACTGTCATAGTTTTCTATTAAAATCTCTACCTTTTTCGTCTCTTCATATTTGTTGTCGGCAACACAAAAATAACAGATTTTTTGTCCAGTTGCATACATTTGAAGTTGCACCTGTGCCTTGCATTTAGGTGAAATTACACCATTTTTTAAATAATTATGCTTAGTTTTTTCCTTAGTAGGGCATTTAATTTCTACAATGGCATTCTTTGTTATGCCGTCAGGAGATGCTGCAATCATGGGATGCTCTTTGCACACATAAATTCCACACACATTAATTTTCTTTTTTAAAGTTTTGCTAACTGTGTTTCTCACTAAACTTTCCAATTTTCGGCCTCTCTTCATGGCTGCAGAATCTGGTACTTTTGCACCCATTATAGTAGCCACCAATGACCCATCGGGAGTATGGCAAACACTTGCTTCATATGCCTTGGAAGCAGTGATACGGCCATACCTGATTTCATGCCATACCCTGTTCATGGCTTGTTCCCTTGTAGCTTGTTCAATTTGACTGATTGCTATTAAAGATATTCCATTTTTATAACTGCCAATAATTTATTAATATCTGTCTTGATGTCCGCAGGTTGTTCCATTAAAAAATAGTGCAAGGAATATTGCATTACACCTGTGTATTTGAAATCTTCTTGGTATTTTAGCAACTCACAGTTGTCTTTTTTTCTTCGTTTTCCTATTGAGATAAACTCATCATATACTGTAGATGTACTGGGTCTGTGAGGTACTTCTTTTTTTGTCATCTGCTGCACTGTTATGAATTTGAGTGTGGTTCCTACCTTGGACAAAGTGGATTTTTTACGATGCACCCACATTAAGCTGAAGCTGCACAGTCGTGGCACTGACAGCTAACAATTTCGCAGTCATTTTCATTTACGACCAATGTTACATTGTACGCTTTGGTTCGTACCTTGTGCTCCAGGCACATCTTGCATTTCACCGTACAAATTCCATGCTCCCGGTGTAATTGGACATAGCCAATGGCATTGTCGCCGTATGATTCTCTTGCAGACCTGTGAGACAAAAACAATAGTCTTGTTGACAATGGGAATTTTCATAACATAACCTAAAATGAGCTCTTGCAAAACTTTCGAACTTATGATACTTATTACGTTTTTTTTACAAAACAAATAACTTCAAGGGCTACTTACACTGCAGTTTTAACATTTTTTAATTCCGCTGCGTAATAATCAGTGTTATTTTTGAAAAAAAGTGCAACCATAAACGCATCTATTTTAGGCAAGTTGCTGCTATCGGCTTGCACAAAATTGATATCCATTTTCAACATCCAATCGAATATGAATACCAGCAATAACAATACTTGGCAAAATATCTAGATTTAGTCTCAAAGGTCGTTTAAAGCACTCAAAAACACAATAGGTAGATACACTTAGTCGAGGACGTAATGCAGTGTTGCCAGTCGTAATGTCTAGTCTAATGTTCTTTTTTTTTTATTTACACGCCTGTGACGTCTCAAAAATTCTAACCAATCACAAAGCGTTGATCGTCACAGATAAAGTTTAATAAATTAATACATTTTGTTTCGTGAAATATGCAATAAATAAACATTATTTTATTTAAATTATAGTGAATTATGTTATCTTATGCTATTTTCTACAAGGATGACCAAATTTTGCGGTTTATTTTATATGTTGTCAAATACCCTAATAAGAGATCTTATTTTTAGTATGTACCTAGCTTGAGATTTAATATTTATATGGCTTAGCCCTGCCCTCCCGCCATATCTGATCCCTTACTTATTAAATTTATAATAATTTTATTAATCTTACATTTTATTATTCTTAACATTACAAAAAATTATGAAGCTGTTTAGAATATGGCATAGAGTTTAAGCTACTATCAATAAGCAAACAAGACAACACGGAGCAAGCTTTTAGCTATTTACAAATATTATTTAAAACCAACAAAATGTTGGTCAAAGATAAGTTTTTTTTGCCTTTTTGTTATATAGGTGCCTATAATTAGTAAATGTAAATATATTAAATCTTCTATATTAATAATTTCGTCCAGGGGGTACGGTAGACTCGATCGAAACCTTATAAGAGTAACGAAACATAAAAAAATATTGATTTTGAGTCGACAACATATATCCGCAAAATTCGTATTAAAGAGAATTTCGTTAAATTCCGATGGCACTGACAAACAACAATCAAACAAACCACTGTCGCCATCTTTGACGTGAAGCACGTTCCGTTTCATTCAACACAACTCGATCGAAACCATAAATGAATAACAAAACATAAAAAAATATTGATTTTGAGTCGACAACATATATCCGCAAAATTCGTATTAAAGAGAATTTCGTTAAATTCCGATGGCACTGACAAACAACAATCGAACACACCGCTACTGTCGCCATCTTCCGTTTCATTCAACACATTGCGTGCTTGCAAGAAGTGAACTGTGATTCATGTGACTACCTATGTAAAACGAAACGTCCACATTCGTCAGTCGTTGACGTTTTTTCACGAAATTGTTTTTAGTTTCTCACACAGATTTGGTTTCGCATAGAATAGAATAGAAAAACTTTATTTGGACACATAGTGATTATTCGTTTGGATAAAAATCGTAAGTACATATTTCAAATATTCAAAAATTGTTTCGTTGGTCGTGTCTCTGTCTTCGTTTATTATTATTTGTTTGATGATACCTATGTCTTTTTGTTAACAGCCGGGTCTCCTTGCATTTGGTAAACAACCTTTTTCATAAAAATCAAACTGCTCCTGCTGCATGTCTTGGTCAGAGTGTAGCTTGAATCACCAGCTACCTCTACAATATCCCAAGATTTATGTGATGACTTTGAGGTAAGTTGACTTTGAGTAAATTAAAATGAAAAATAATACTTATTACCAGATAGAGGTGGGAGGATATACGTAGGTATACCTAAGTACATACATTCACAATAATAAAATGATTATTATTTCAATATTTGTCTAATATTATTTTCTCCTTTAAGGTTGATAATGAAGAGCTGATGCTAATCAAAGATTCACTGATGTCGATGATGTTTCTTTGGACAACGAAAAAAACAGCTGCTGTCAGTCAGCAGTGATTTTATTTCTTTAGAAGAAGAGGAGACAGAAAACATTATCAAATGGCGGAAAGACCCCTGAAGGAACATAAATATTCAAGCAGGTTACAGGACCTAGCGATTCGGGACTTGGCAAAGTATCGTAAACGGTGACAGCACTGAGTAGCAGCCCTTTGATAATTTCGAGTACGAGTACAACCATCTATTTGTATATGTCGTGGCCACATCGTAGAATTGCCCATTTTATGAAACGTTCACTGACCATTGGCCATAACATGATGTGGCCAGGCCAGATCAATAATAAGAAACCGTTTGACGATAGGGCCATGTGTGTATTTTTCTTTTTTTTTTTGTGGCTCGACATAATGGCTAATGGAAACCCTACTCACCGGCAGAAACACGACCCAGAGGTCATTTGACTGCGGTATTCTATAGGGTGGAGGTCCTTCCCCGGACGGGCGGCTCAATTCGAGCGAAGATTCGCTATGCCCTTCCTCTCTTAACCGAAGGGCAGGGAAGGGTATACCGAGAGGGCCAGCTAGACGCACTGCCATTTCATGAAATGATCAATCTCAATCTATCATATCGTGGAATTGTTTCATTGACTACCGGTAGAAAGCGCCAGTGTAATATTTGGGTGAAACAATGAAATTTTTATAAAATTCATGTATATTTTAAAACAGGGTGAAAGGGGGCAACTATAAAACACTCTTAATCACAGATCTAACACAGTAGGTTAGGTTAGATTTGTGACCTTTTTTTACGATATGGGCAAAAGTGGGTGACCAAATCGCTAAATGTTTGTTGTTTAATGATTTGGTTACCATTTAGTCGGCTACTACATAAAATGATCAATTCATTGATTTGGCCACAACATATACATATGACATTAGACTATTTCATGTTTACTTACTATTGTCAATTTGTATAACCGGGGATACAATGATAGCCTCATTATTGTACATGATAGAGAAATGGATCAAGGCATTGGTAAAATGATAATATTACCATCAACATAGTAAATAAGTAAGTGTGTGGTTTTACACCATTGAATTTGAAAAATGTGGACTGCCACATGTGCATATGCTTATTATTCTGAAGATTATTATTCTTAATGAAGATGAACCAAGGTCATCAATGGATTATGATAAATTTGTGTGTGCAGAAATTCCTGACCCAGATAAAGGCCAGCGGTTTTCGGCATGATGTGTGTGATCCAAACGAATTACCTATGTGAAACTAAATTTCAACATATGTAAAGTGATGGTTAGTATAAAATGTTATTTAATATGTTATGTAAACGTTAAAAATACGTATTGTTAATTTAGTCTTAGTTTATTTTGAATGTTGATTTAAAATTAAAATAATTTGTGTATAATCTTTTGCAGTTTTATTTACTACCGGTAGAAATTATTAAACACTACGAACAAAGCTATACAAACCTATATTTAATATTCTTTGAGCACCAATGTCTACAGAAATTTCTACCTACATTTTGCACCTAGATGTGTATTAAGAGCAGGGCTTGGTAACGTTACCAATTTAACATTATAAGTAGCGGTAAGTAACGTTAATTCATAATGTTACTTTTTTTACCGGGAAGTCGGTAGCGATACAAAATTTTAACGGTAAATTATAACTAATTTTTACCGGAACTCAAATTTAACGTTAAGTTTCAGGTATCGCTACTGTAATATAACGTTAAAAGTATTGATACTTGCTTTAGTTACTGGTAAAAGTAACGATACTTATTACGCTACTTTGCTGCGTTGACGCTCCGCACGGTTGCCTATAGCAGAGCGGCAACTTCGCGACACGAGACGCATGAGACCATGTTGGGTGAGAGCGATAGAGAGAGAGAATGAATTTAATCCAAAATGAAGTAAGTAACGTTAAACGTTTACCGATACCATCATGAAGGTAGCGGTAATTTGTATGAATTACCGCTACTTTAGGTATCGATACTTTTTGAGTAGCGATACCTCGGCCAGGCAGAAGTAATGTTATCTACCATATTTTTACCGGTATTCCAAGCCCTGATTAGGGGCTGCGCAGACGACAGAGTTTTTGTGCGATAGAGTCTGCATCTGAGACATTTAAAAAGAGCATCTAGGTCCCTACAGCTCTGTCGACAGAATGATCGAAGATGTGCGTTGAGTCTGTGAAATATCCTCGACAGATTTTTGCGCGTCGTGTGCGTTACTACTACTTAGAATTGCATCACAGACTAAAAAGTACGTCACAGATAGTCTGTCGTCTTTGCTGCCCCTTAAGAGTCAAGAGTCCAAATTTCACCCGAGCGAAGCCGGGTTTTCATCTAGTAATAAATAAAGTAGTTGCAGTTAGTATAAATGAGTTGAAGTTAGTAAAAATAAAGGGATGTAAGGGAGCAGCCTATCATCTTTTCGCTCCAAGCCAACCTCACCTGCCCGTGGTGCATCCTGCCGAATAACAAACGAGGCGCTGGCAACCGACTGGTGGCGGTATAACCATCACAATTCAAGGCGTAGCTAAATACTAAAGACCGGTGAAGGGCAGCAGCGTCACCGGAGCAAGAAGCTACGCCCTGCGATCGCCAACCCGCCTGCCTAGCGTGGCGATTATGGGTATATCCTCCAGATGTTTGCTCTAAGTGGCGAAAACTGGAGAGGCCTATGTCCAGCAGTGGACTGTAATAGGCTGATGATGATGATGAGTTAGTATAAAATGATGAAAAGGTGTTAGACACGGCCTATTTGGACAGGGGACGCTATACCTACATAGTCATTTCAACCAGGGAACGTAATTTAGTAGGTACATTAACAATAACCACGGGACCCCAAAAAAAATAACCACCAACTGTGAAGGAATTTACAGAAATACTTACAATCTATAAATAATGGTTAATGATTGAAGCGTCAGTCACAAGCACAAACACCTTTTAGTAGAGGAGGTAAGTAAAGATTGTGAGATTATACAATAAAAGCAGCACTGAATTATGTACTACTAGATGAAAACCCGGCTTCGCTCGGGTGAAATTTGACTCTTGACTCTTAAGGGGTAGCGCAGACGACAGACTATCTGTGACGCACTTTTTAGTCTGTGATGCAATTCTAAGCAGTAACGCACACGACGCGCAAAAATCTGTCGCGGATATTTCACAGACTCAACGCACATCTTCGATCATTCTGTCGACAGAGCTGTAGGGACCTAGATGCTCTTTTTAAATGTCTCAGATGCAGACTCTATCGCACAAAAAGTCTGTCGTCTGCGCAGCCCCTAGTCAGGGCTTGGAATACCGGTAAAAATATGGTAACGTTACTTCTGCCTGGCCGAGGTATCGCTACTCAAAAAGTATCGACACCTATAGTAGCGGTAATTCATACAAATTACCGCTACCTACCTTCACGATGGTATCGATAAACGTTTAACGTTACTAACTTAATTTTGGATTAAATTCATTCTCTCTCTCTCTCTCTCTATCGCGCTGCGTTTCGTGTCGCGAAGTTGCCGCTCTGCTATAGGTAACCGTGTGGAAAAAATATTATATATGCCCCACCCGACAACACGACATCATCCTCCCCCCTCCCGCGCCGCATACCTCGTAAGCCGCAGACGCGCCAGGTTGCGCGGGAGGGTTTCCTGATTAAGGAAGAAATAGCACCCGGGACAAATATAGCCCCGGAGAAGACGCCCGGGCAGAGATCCGAGGATCGAGGCCCGTAAGCGAGGCCCTCAGAAGAGGACTTCAAGACCCGGAGTAGTAACCGTGCGGAGCGTCAACGCAGCAAAGTAGCGTTATAAGTATCGTTACTTTTACCGGTAACTAAAGCAGGTATCCATACTTTTAACGTTATATTACAGTAGCGATACCTGAAACTTAACGTTAAGTTTGAGTTCCGGTAAAAATAACCGTTAAAATTTTGTATGCCGACTTGCCGGTAATTATTTTACCGGTAAAAACTACTACTTATAATGTTAAATAGGTAACGTTACCAAGCCCTGCTCTTAATACACATCTAGGTGCAAAATGTAGGTAGATATTTCTGTAGACATCGGTGCTCAAAGATTGTACCTTGTGTTTAATAACTTCTACCGGTAGTAAATAAAACTGCAAAAGATTTTACACAAATTATTTTATTTTAAATCAACATTCAAAAGAAAGTAAGACAACTAAGACAAAATTAACAATGCATATTTTTACGTACCTACGGGACCGGGACCTACCCTACTGTGTTAGATCTGTGATTAAGAGTGTTTTTATTGGTTCTTCTCCCTCCTTTGGTCCTTCCCCCCGCTATAAAATTACATGAATTAAATTATTATTATAAAAATATCGTTGGTTCACCCAAATCTTTGATATGCTAAAAATATGCTAATATGGCAACACTGGCACTTTCTACCGGTAGTCATTGAAACAATTCCATGATATGATAGATTAAGATTGATAGTTTCATGAAATAGTTTCAGTGCGTCTAGTTGGCCCTATCGGTATACACACATGGCCGTATTGTCAAACGATTTCTTATCATTGGTCTGGCCTGGCCACATCATGTTATAACCAATGGACAGATGTGGCCACAACATATACAAATAGATGGTTGTACTCGTACTCGAAATTATCAAAGGGCTGCTACTCAGTGCTGTCACCGTTTATGATACTTTGCCAAGTCCCAAACTCCCGGGACCTGTACTGCTTAAATATTTACATTTCTTCGGGTCTGCCCATTTCATAATGATTTTTGTCTCCTCTTCTTCTAAAGAAATAAAATCACTGCTGACTGACAGCAGCTGTTTTTTTTGTTGTCCAAAGAAACATCATCAGACATCAGTGAATCTTCGATTAGTGTCAGCTCTTCATTATCAACCTTAAAGGAGAAAATAATATTAGACAAATATTCAAATAATAATAATTAGTGTGAATGTATGTAGGTGTAGGTATATTCTCCCACTTCTATCTGGTAATAAGTATTATTTTTCATTTTAATTTACTCAACATCAACTTACCTGAAAGTCATCACATACATCTTTGGATATTGTAGAGGTAGCTAGTGATTTAAGATGCAGCGGGAGCAGTTTGATTTGTAGGAAAATGGTTGTTTACCAAATGCAAGGAGACCCGGCTGTTAACAAAAAGACATAGGTATCGTCAAACAAATAATAATAAACGAACACAGAGACACAACCAACGAAACAGTATTTGAACTATGTACTTACGATTTTCGGCATGATGTGTGTAATCCAAACGAATAATCACTACATATGCATGTGGGAAACTAAACTCCAACTGTTTTTGGGTTATGGTTAGTTTTCTATGAGGTTGTTCTTTTTGTGTTTTTTGGCTATGCAAGTTTGTGCTTCTGCCACTGACGACGGTGAAAAGGTTATCGTCACGTAAGGTTTATCCGGTCTAGAACAAAGAACGAAAAGAAGAACCTCTAACTAAACTAAACGTCTCAAAAATTTTCAAAAACAATAATTTCGTAATGAAACTTCAGCGACTGACGAATGTGGACGTTTCGTTTTACATAGGCACATGAGTCATAGTCACAGTTGGGTACTTTTTTGGCGCGACGAACGCAATATTGAAATGAATGAAACGGAACGTGCTTCATGTCAAAGATGGCGACAGTGATTTGTTCGATTGTTGTTTGTCAGTGCCATCGGAATTTAACGAAATTCTCTTTAATACGAATTTTGCGGATATATGTTGTCGACTCGAAATCAATATTTTTTTTTATGTTTTGTTATTCATTTATGGTTTCTCGACGAAATTATTAATATAGAATGAAACGGAACGTGCTTCACGTCAAAGATGGCGACAGAGCGGATTGTTCGATTGTTGTTTGTCAGTGTCATCGGAATTTTACGAAATTCTCTATATTACGAATTTTGCGGATATATGTTGTCGACTCGAAATCAATATTTTTTTATGTTTCGTTATTCTTATAAGGTTTCGATCGAGTCTACCGTACCCCCTGGACGAAATTATTAATATAGATAATAAAACTAAATTCAAGATGTCTGTCTACCAGTGTTGCCAACAAGGTGAATCTAAAACTTGCTAAACTGATGTTAAAATTTTGCCAAAATTATGCTAATTGCTTTATAATATTGTCAGAAAATAAGCTAACATTTTTCAATATCAAATAAAACGTCATTTAATTTTAAATGTTTAATAATCAACAAAATTTTGATTTATTCTACGTTTTAATCGACTATGTTACTAAATAAAATGTTAATATCTTCGTCTTCATCGGCAGGCTCGGCAGCTGATGTGCATGGAGACGTGGAAGCCTTCTTCTCAAGACTAGTATTTACTATGTGACTTGTGAAGTAATTTGTGACTACAAAGCTATTATAATTGATAATTACAGTATATTTTATATATATTTTCGAAGTATTTGGACTTAAATAAGGAAAGTGAACTTGTTATTCATAATTATTTTATATGCCAAAAAATATGCTATTTGCTAAATAACTTATAAAAATGCTAAACAACATAAAAATATGCCAAATCTAAATATATAAAAAAACGCAAACGACCAAAACTAAAAAGCGATAAATAACGTAAGTAATTCTATCCTTAATACATAATCATTTAAATATTACAATTATCACTTATTTTTGAAGTCGGTGCCAACCTCTCGGTACCTAACGTAGACTGTTGTTGTATGACGCGCGCGGCCGGCATATCCACACGACAATATACCTAGATATGTTTGGCTGGCACCGACTTCAAAAATAAGTGATAATTGTAATATTTAAATGATTATGTATTAAGGATAGAATTACTTACGTTATTTATCGCTTTTTAGTTTTGGTCGTTTGCGTTTTTTTTTGAAGTCGGTTTAATTTTTTTTTAAAAAATAATTTTATTTCTCTGTTTTTAGTTGCGTTAATGTGCTGTGACCTTGAATAAAGGCTAATTAATGTCCTTAAGAGTTTTACTTAGGAATGAAAAATTTTGCTTTAAGTCAAGTGAAGACTTTGCGATCTAGAATCAAGCATATCACTTACCAAATCACCTGCCCTATTAGCCCTGCATAAGTACATACTACTACCTAGTTTAATATCGACCAATGTCAGTACTGTCCTCTAACTCCTAACCGTTAAGGAGTTCTGTGGCTTCATCATCAGCACCAGATGTTGTCGCCCGGAAGCATATACCTGAGTAAAATATGATTACGTCACAAAAACACCATATGAGCATACAATTTTCGGTTGTTGCCCTCAATTTCTCCAGGATCCCATCATCAGATCCTTACTTGGTGATAATGGGACCACCTCGGAAGTGTCTTCTGTCGAACTGTCGAAAAATTTTTGAAATCCATCCATAATTGATGGAAATATCGCTGAACATACATAAAAAAAAAAAATATTATACATAGAGACGAATTGAGAACCTCCTCCTTTTTTCGAAGTCGGTTAAAAACTCAAAGGTGACTGACTGACTGACTGACATAGTGATCTATCAACGCACAGCCCAAACTACTGGACCGATCGGGCTGAAATTTGGCATACAAGTAGATGTAATGACGTAGGCGTCCGCTAAGAAAGGATTTTGATCAATTCCACCCCCAAGGGGATAAAATAGGGGATGAAAGTTTGTATAAAACTTTGTCAATTTTGAGCCGATTGGGCTAAGACTTTGCATGTGTAAAGCTACTACGACGTTAGCATCCGCTAAAAAAGAGTTTTGATCATTTCTACCCCCAAGGGGATAAAATAGGGGAGAAAGTTTGTATAAAATTTTGTCAATTTTCAGCCAATTACTAAGACTTTGCATGTATAAAGCTACTATGACGTAAGCATCCGCTAAAAAGGGTTTTGATCATTTGTACCCCCAAGGGGTTAAAATAGGGGATGAAAGTTCGTATAAAACTTTATCAATTTTAAGCCGATCGGGCTAAGGCATGTATAAAGCTACTATGACGAAGGCATCCGCTAAAAAAGGGTTTTGATCATTTCAACCCCCGAGGGGATAAAAATAGGTGATGAAAGTTTGTATAAAATTTTGTCAATTTTAAACCGGTCGAGCTGAGACTTTGCATTCATAAAGTTACTATAACTTAGAAAGGGTTTTGATAGTTTCTGCTCCCAAGGGGATATAATAGGGGATGACAATTTGTATGAAACTTTGTCAATTTTAAACCGTTCGGGCTAAGACTTTGCATTCACAAAGCTATACCATGACGTGGTAGATATTGCCAAGAAAGGGTTTCGATAAATTCCACTCCGAAAGGGATAAAGTTTCAAATTTTAAAATCAACCCTTTACCTGATAAAATAGAGAAATTATAAGCCCAAAATAAAGTAAATAAAATAGCCCAAAACTACTAATTCCTCTCAATAATTGGCGTTACCGGTCAAATTAAATCTTAATATATAAAAGGAGAAAAGAAACTCACTGACTGCCATATCAACGCACAGCCTAAACGGCTAAACTTAGGCAGTTGAAATTTAGAAGGGACGTAGCTTAGGTACCGTAGAAGTGGACTAAGAAAGGAATTCCCGAAATTCCCACGGGAACGAGAATAGGGAATATGCATGAAAAATAGTTTTATGTATTTACTAATTTATCGTAAAATAGATAAAATATACTATGAATAGTGAAAACAAAATCAAAATTGGCTGAAAAATGGGCGAGATACAGTCGTTGAAAGTTATTATATCCGTCTCTCTCACGAAAACAGATTTTTCTATGGAGTTTGTATGGCGCGCACGGTACGTGACGTCATCCGCCACGTCGGATCTGTCTAAGCAATAACTTTAACGCTTTATAACACGCCTAATAGAAAAGATAGTTTAAAAATTCTTCAATATTTATGTATCTAAAAGATAAAAGGTGATATCTTTTATCTTTTTAATTCATAAAAAAAAGTCATGAAAAATCTGAACCGCTTAAGTTAGACGCTTGAAATTAGGCATGCAGGTACCTTAGTGAACTTCAGTTGCAATAGGATATTGCAAACTTCTTACGGGAACAGGAGTTAGCGGGAAAACCTTTTGTATGAAAAAATCTAAATCGCGTAAGGTATAGATGATTGAAATTTGGCATGCAAGGTACCTTAATGAACGTAAAGCTTACTTGCAAAATTCCAACGGGACCGGGAGTTATTGGAAAAAACTTTTGGATGTAAAAATCTAAACACGCGGACGAAGTCGCGGGCAAAAGCTAGTCTAGCATAAAATTTGCTAAATTGGCAACACTGCTGTCTACCCATGTCTACCTTGTCCACAGACAAAAATAATAATTAATGTTATACCAATTTATGTAGGTACATACTGTTTTATTAGCTTCAAATTTCCATAGTGTTCTGCTACTTTTTAGGGTTCCGTAGCCAAAATGGCAAAAACGGGACCCTTATAGATTCGTCATGTCTGTCTGTCTGTCTGTCTGTCCGTCCGTATGTCACAGCCAATTTATTCCGAAATTATAAGAGCTACATTATTGAAATTTGGTACGTAGATGTATTCTGTGAACCGCATTAAGATTTTAAAATAAAATCAGAAAAAAATCCAAAATTTTTGGGGTTCCCCATACATAGAACTGAAACTGAATTTTTTTTTTTCATCGAACCTATACGTGTGGGGTATCTATGGATAGGTATTTGAAAATGATGTTGAGGTTACTAACATCATTTCTTTCTAAACTGAATAGTTTGCGCGAGAGACTCTTCCAAAGTGGTAAAATGAGTGTCCACCCCCCCGTAACTTCTAAAATATGGGCATGATAAAACTGAAAAAAATATATCATGTGTATCACTATGAAAACTACTAACGAAATTTGGTTTGAATGAAATCTAGCCCGTAGTTTTTTTTAAACGTCATAAATCAAATTACCTAATTTTTTCATTTAATTAACTCCAATATAATAAAACGTAAAGAAAAACATTTATTTAGCTGTATAGTGGTACGGAACCCTACGTGCGAGAGTCCGACTCGCACTTGGCCGGTTTTTTGGAAGATGCATGCAAGCTGTCAGTCAGACAGCGGCCAAAAAAACAATTAAAAAATTTATTTTTAATTGGTTTTTTGGCTCAGTAGTCAGTTTGTTGGACCTTTTGACATAATCGATTATCCTATTTATCGATATCGTCGGTAATGTACTGTCATAATTTGATTTCGATATTTTAGATTTTAATATTTAGACTCATAATGTGAGAGAGAACCAGTTCGGTTTTATGCCTGATCGGGGAACGACGGCCGCCATTTTTGCTATTCGCCAATTGGGTGAAAAGTACAGGAGAGCCCATAAAAACTTGCACATGGCCTTCGTTGACCTTAAAAAGGCATATGACCGGGTTCCTCGTGAAGTTTTGTGGTGGGTTCTTAAGGCAAGAGGAGTGCCAGTAAAATACCTGTAGTTAATTCAAGCCATGTACAATAGAACTAACACCCAAGTAAGGTCTGCAGTCGGCACTACTGCGAGCTTCAATGTGGCTGTAGGCGTACACCAAGGGTCAGCACTTAGTCCATTCCTCTTCTTGTTGGTAATGGATGCTCTTGTAGCGACACGTAGCGACACCTATCTCCACACCGCTACAACAACCTCCACGTCGCTACAATATGCAAGTTCCGCCAGCTAACAACAGATGGCGATATAAAATGGAAAAATTGTACAGAATCCTACAACTCACATACGAAGTTTTCATCACGACTCGCTATATATACGAAAAACCCAGATGGTCCATCGGACCGCGGTCCCCGAGCACGATCACCTAGCTCGGCGGAAGTACTTCCACTTTTCGTAGGGACAAGTCTGTTCCTACACTCTTATATCGGACATACCCAGGTGTATGCTGTTCGCCGATGATATTGTGCTAGTGGCCGAAGATGCCCTGAAGATATAGAACGAACTGGAGGGATGGCGGCAAAGATTGGAAAATGTTGGTCTAAAAGTCAGTAGAACCAAAACGGAGTACCTGTTCTGTGACTTTGGTGGCCTCTCCATGCCTCTATCAATTAAACTTGACCTTGCCAGTTTGTTCCCATTTTAAATACCTCGGGTCTGTCTGTTGTACAACGTGATGGTGAAATCGATAGAGCTGTCAAACATCGAATTAACTCAGGTTGGATGAACAACAGGTGGCTGCAACAACCATGCGACTACCTTCACTCGACTACCTCTGAAATTAAAAGCTAAGATCTATAAATCAGTCATAAGATCTGTCGCACTGTATGGATTGGAGTGCTGGCCTACTAAGAAGACGGATGAAAGAAGAATGCAATTTGCAGAGATGAGAATGTTGAGATGGATGTGTAGAGTGGCTAGATTGGACAAGATAAGGAATAAGTACATTAGGGGAAGTATGAAAGTGGCACCAGTTTCGGAGAAGTTGAAAGGGAACCGTCTGTTTTGGTATAGGTATGTAATGAGGAGGGATGAGAAACATGTGACTAAGACCGTAATGAAGATGAATGTGAATGGGAGGAGAGGGCGAGGCCACCCGAAGAAAAGATGGATGGACTGTGTGAATTATTTCACACCTTTCTCAGCCATATCATCAATGGCTGAGATAGCTGTGAATGGGACCAAAACGGCTGATAGAATAGAATAGCAGTGGACTGTAAGAGGCCGATTATGATGATTATAAATTATGTGCGATTCAAATCCTTGGACTTGTAAATATGTATGCATGTAGGTAATATGTATCTATATACGATCCGTAATGTTCAACATGAGTTTGTTACTGTGAAAAAATGACGAAAATCAACGTCAATAATATCAATAATTTCGGTCACACACATAACTCATCAACTCCTCGTTCAGGCGAATCCCAAAATGATGTTCTATTTGAAGTCGGCGTTAATTCCAATTAAAATATCTTCGCACAGACTGACTATGATATTTTGGGCAAGTGGGTACCTGCTACGTCCGCAATGTTCGCGCACGCGCGCACATACGTATCCACTGTGTGTTGCGCCGCCGCATCGCGTCGCTGCTGCGACGCACGCGCGGGAGCCTCAACACCATCCTGCGCGCGCTCGGCGACAAGCCGGACAGCCCGCTCCTGCGGCACTGGATTCACGCACAAGTGCGCGTGCCCGGTGCCCCGGTGGGGGGCAAATATTTAAATTAATTTTTGACTATTGTATGATTTTTTATTTTTTATTTTATAATTATATTTTATCTTATTTTAATTGAATGCATATTATTTAAATTTTATTTCAATATGATTATGTTTTGTATGTTTTGATTTTAATGTAAATTTTCTTCTGCTAATAAGGGTCTGAGCCCGAAATAAATAAATTTTATTTTATTTATTTTTATTTTAATAAAATCACAAACACATGCCATAGCTACGGCTACACATGAAAAACACAAATCAAAAGGTTGATGTGGGTGCCATTTGTACTTATTAAGTTTGTAAATGTTCCGATTATCGATATTATTTCTCGATTATAATCATTTTGTTGGACTTCCAATAGCCAGCCAACAATTGGTTACGGTGAGTTGGTATCACTGCACTGCTACCCCTCCTCCACCGCACCGCCTCCTCACCACAGCTGATCAAATATCAAGAAAATGGAGTTTAGTTACGCATTTTATAATTCTGATTAGAAAAAGATGCAAAGTCAAATAATACAAGTTTTATAGCTTACCAAGGCTAGAATGGACAGGTCAACTCCATTTCAACCTTGGGCAGCTGAAGAAAGTGCGAAAAATATAAAAACCGAACGAGAAGTAGTGGATGACGCGAAACTTCATCGGGAAAATGTCAATCATCCAAAACATACGCAAACTGCGTCTTAAAGTGTCGCTGTCGCAAGCCATTCTCCGGGGTCCTCGAGCGTCGCGGGCGTTGGCGCCGACCCCGCGAAGCCTAAAGAGTCCAAAATGGACACTGCCAAAATAGCTTCCATGCAACAAATCGTCGAGAATACCCTCAGGTACACCTCTTGCTGGTCCCTCAGCACTCGCTGGACCCATCACCAGCCTGGTTCTATTAGTTGGCATGTAACCACCGCCCCAAGGTGCTTGTGATAACACTGATAATGGTAGATCAATAAGAAACTAAATTTATTTGCACGAAGGCATGATATGTTTTACAACATATCATCTCATTTGCATCAATGACAAACATCGTTTCCTTATTTATTTTCATTAGACAAAAGTTACTGCATTAATTGATTGGTGCATATACAATAGAAATTTGATACAACAATAAAAATATTTGTGGGGAACCCACATATCATATTTGCATGTATATATATTTATGTCTATAAAATATTTAAATTCATATTAATATATATTTACATTTATTAATATTATGTACAACTAAAACTAAATAAACACTAAAACTAACTATTCACACTTACACACTAATCACAATAACTATAATAAATAAAAACAATAAAACCTATACAAATATTACGTCAAACGTCAATATTATTCCTAGTTCCGCCGAGCGTGTGCATTGGAGCCGCGCAGTCGATACATCGGTAAACCTATCTGTTGTCCTGCGCGGACCCGTGCGCCGGCGCATCTCCCGGCTCGCTTACGCACACGCGTCACACCTGTGACGTTGATTGACAGTGCAGACAGTTTTGCAATAGCTACACGCACGCGCGATTAGCTCGTAAACGATTTGCCGAATCTATTTGTAATTACTGTGTATCTGAACTTTCTATCTGTTTTCTTCCTTACTCCTTCTTTTCTGTGGACGTTTGTGCTGTGATTTGTGTGAACGATTATCTTGGTGTTGATTAAAGACTATTGAATGTGCGTCGAGTTTACTTCTACCTCCGCACACGAAATCCCGACATCAACATCATCAGGTACCATTCATCTATACCTACACACCATCACCATACACGCGCCACCCCCACAGTGGTGACCCCGAGAACACGAAGATGGCCAGTTCAGATCCTGCAAAATCGTATGATTCTGAGAACGAAAACGGGGGTAGAGGAAACGTCACGACGAGAAATAAAAAAGTGCGCGTTTCCACTGTATCAGACACGGATTCTGGGACGACACGTCATTTTCTTCGAGTGCCACCTTTTGACCCGGATGAACCGGAGATTTGGTTTGCGCTTTTGGAAGGCCAATTTGAAGCCAATGAAATCACTAAAGACGCGGTAAAGTTTATGAATGTTATTAACAACTTGAATATTCAACATTCCAAGTCTGTAAAGGATATCATACTGAATCCTCCGGCCGAGAATCGCTATACGAAAATTAAGACCGAGCTCATCAAGCGCTTGTCAGCATCGCAGGAGAAGAAGGTCCGCCAGCTACTTGTCCATGAGGAACTTGGTGACCGGAAACCTTCCCAATTCCTCCGACACCTGCAAGATTTAGCTGGCCCGTCCGTTCCAGAAGAGTTTATTCAGACGATCTGGTGCAACCGTCTGCCTCATAGCATCCAGACTGTGCTAGCATCACAACCAACCCACTCCTTGGAACAACTTTCCGACCTCGCCGACCGTATCCAGGAGATCACCTCACCCTGCAACGTCGCTGCCACTTCAGCGAGCTTCACACAGAACGCGAGCCAATCCAGCGAGATAGCAGAGTTGAAGAAGATGGTGGAACGTCTCACCCTGAAGCTTGAGGAACACACTCGCTCAGGCCACTGTTCCAGCATCAGATCCAGACCTCGACGACGTGCTTCGAATTCACGTCAGCGGTCCAGATCCAACTCCAGCTACCGCAAGTACCCTACTTGTTGGTACCATGCCAAGTTCGGAGACCAGGCCCGCAGCTGCATCAAGCCGTGCGACTACAAGAAGGCGGGAAACTCCACCGGCAGTCGCTAATGGCGACTGGTGATTGCCACGCCTCTTCAGGTCGCCTCTTCGTCACAGACCGCAGTTCGAAACTTAGATTTTTGGTAGACACCGGTAGTGACTTATGCGTCTACCCTCGATCCGCGCTTCGTGAACGACGTACAAAGACTGGTTACCAGCTTAGTGCCGCAAATGGTAGTGCTATAGACACTTACGGTTACATTAATTTAGATTTAAACCTAGGCTTAAGGCGTAGTTTTCCTTGGCGCTTTATTGTAGCTAACGTAACAAAGCCAATTATAGGCGTAGACTTTTTAAGCTTTTATAATTTAATTGTTGATTGTCGTAAGCAGCGCCTTGTGGATAGTGTTACCGATTTGTCATCGACTGCTTCTATCGCTAACGACGTAAATGTCTGTTCTGTGAAAGTATTGACGGGCGACACTAGGTATCATAACATTTTATCTAAATTCCCTGAAATCACCCGTCCATCAGGTACTCTCACAACACCCAGACACAACACAGTACACTACATCCGTACTACTCCAGGTCCTCCTATTTCATGTACTCCTCGTAGGTTAGCTCCTGACAAATTGAAAATAGCCAAGCAGGAATTTCAACTTATGTTGAACAATGGTACTGCTCGTCCCTCTGACAGTCCTTGGGCTTCGCCTTTGCACCTGGCGCCCAAGAAAGATAACGGCTGGCGACCATGCGGCGATTATAGGTTACTCAACGCTCGCACTATACCAGACCGTTATCCCATACGACACATCCATGACTTTGCTCATGCCTTGTCTGGATGTAAGGTCTTCTCCACAATAGACTTGGTGAAGGCCTATAACCAACTCCCAGTGTTTCAGGACGATATAAAGAAGACTGCCATCACCACCCCGTTTGGTCTATACGAATTCCCGTATATGACCTTCGGGCTTCGAAATGCGGGTCAAACATTTCAGCGTTTCGTCGACGAAATGACCAGAGGGCTCGATTTCTGCTATTGTTACCTCGACGATTTTTTAGTCTTTTCAAAATCCGCTGCAGAACACGAGGTCCACCTCCAGCTCCTCTTCTCCCGCATGAAGGAATACGGTATGCTCGTCAACACTTCAAAGTGTATCTTCGGAGCTAGCGAAGTAACGTTTTTAGGTTACAGGATCTCGGAAACTGGCACCAAACCTCTGGAATCCAAGGTCGATGCCATCAGAGACTTCCCTGCACCGAAGACCGTGAAAGAACTGCGAAGGTTTTTAGGGATGGTCAATTTTTACAGGCGATTTCTTCCACACGCTGCCAAGATCCAGGCCCCCCTAAACTCCTTACTTACAGGTTCGGTGAAGACGTCCCACCCGGTTAACCTCACTGGTGAGTCCCTACTTGCTTTCGAGCAATGTAAAGACAGCCTTTCCAATGCTGCTTTACTGGCACACCCCGACTCTGAAGCTAAGCTCGCTCTGGTAACAGATGCGTCCGACCTCGCTATGGGTGCTGTATTGCAGCAATTGAAAGATGGCTTATGGCAACCTCTCGCGTTCTTTTCTCGCAGGTTGAGCCCTTCTCAACAGAAGTACTCCCCGTATGATCGCGAGTTGTTGGCCATTTACGAAAGTATCAAATACTTTCGCCACATGCTTGAGGCCAGACACTTCGTGGTATATACTGACCACAAGCCGCTCAGTTTCGCTTTCCACGAGAGGAAAATTAACTGTTCGCCTCGTCAGTATCGTCATCTCGATTATGTATCTCAGTTCACTACCGACATACGACACATTTCGGGCAAAGACAATGTCGTTGCCGATACATTGTCACGCGTCGATGAACTGCAGATACCTATCGATTACGAACGTCTCGCCTCATCTCAAGCTGTGGACCCGGAATTGACAAAACTCCTCAGCGGTGAATCCTCACTCCGCCTCAAGAAGTTAATTCCACAAGGTTCCAACACGGAGGTCTACTGTGACGTTAGTACAGCGACACCCAGACCTTTCGTCACTAAACCTTTAAGGAAGCAACTTTTCGACAGCCTTCATAGCCTTAGTCACCCAGGCGCCAACGCAACCGCTAAATTAGTGGCTGAACGTTTCGTCTGGCCTGGAGTGAGAAAAGACTGTCGAGACTGGTCCCTGAAATGCATAGCATGTCAGCGCGCAAAAGTGAATCGTCACGTGTCGTCTCCTCTTGGCACGTTCGCTTTACCCCGCGCTCGCTTTGCATTCATACACATGGACATTATTGGCCCCTTGCCTATATCACAAGGCAATAGGTACTGCCTAACAGTCGTGGATCGTTTCACACGCTGGCCAGAGGTTACCCCAATGGTTGACATGACTGCGGAAACCGTCGGTAAGGCATTAATATCGTGGATATCCAGATTTGGATGTCCAACAGATATAGTCACCGACCGCGGACGACAGTTCGAATCCACACTTTTCCAATATCTTGGAAAAATGATCGGATTCAAACACCGTCGAACCACCGCATATCACCCAGCGTGTAACGGGCTTGTGGAGCGATTCCACCGACAGCTAAAAGCGGCCATAATGTGTCATGCTGACTGCAACTGGGTTGACCAACTGCCCTTAATTCTTTTGGGCATACGCAGCAGCTTCAAAGAGGATCTCCAAGCTTCCTCTGCAGAGTTAGTGTATGGCGAACCCTTACGTCTGCCTGGAGAATTTCTCCAAGCGACTGCACTGGATTCCACCGACCTTTCGGATTTCACCACTCGCCTACGCCACTTTGCAGCAAAGCTTACTCCATCCCCCGCTTCGCGTCATAGCAAAGATAAAATTTTCATATATAAGGATTTGAACACATCGAGTCACGTTTTCTTAAGGGACGATGCATTGCGAGGTGCCTTAATGCCTCCCTACTCCGGTCCCTACGAAGTTCTCGACAGAAGTGACAAAACTTTCAAGATTTTGGTCAAGGGCAAATCTGTCACAGTAACTATAGACCGACTTAAACCAGCCTATATACTGTCCGACCCTACTCCCGTACCAAATCCTTTTCCTACTTACATATCCGTTCCCACTTCTTCTCCCAAGTCAACTATCCCCACTCCTGATCCAATTCCCAGTACAACTTTACATACTACACCAGATCAGAACACTGTGATAAAAACTAGATCAGGTCGTGTTGTACGATTTCCAGATTATTATCGCCCATGACGGTCTCTGGGGGGGAGTGATGTGGGGAACCCACATATCATATTTGCATGTATATATATTTATGTCTATAAAATATTTAAATTCATATTAATATATATTTACATTTATTAATATTATGTACAACTAAAACTAAATAAACACTAAAACTAACTATTCACACTTACACACTAATCACAATAACTATAATAAATAAAAACAATAAAACCTATACAAATATTACGTCAAACGTCAATATTATTCCTAGTTCCGCCGAGCGTGTGCATTGGAGCCGCGCAGTCGATACATCGGTAAACCTATCTGTTGTCCTGCGCGGACCCGTGCGCCGGCGCATCTCCCGGCTCGCTTACGCACACGCGTCACACCTGTGACGTTGATTGACAGTGCAGACAGTTTTGCAATAGCTACACGCACGCGCGATTAGCTCGTAAACGATTTGCCGAATCTATTTGTAATTACTGTGTATCTGAACTTTCTATCTGTTTTCTTCCTTACTCCTTCTTTTCTGTGGACATTTCTTGTGTGGTGTTTAGTGTGACAATTAATCTGGTGTTGAATAAAAACTATTGAGTGTGCGTCGAGTTTATTTCTACCTCCGCACACGAAACCCCGACATCAACATCATCAGGTACCTTCTCATCTATACCTACTACACATCATCACCACACAAGAAATGTCCACAGAAAAGAAGGAGTAAGGAAGAAAACAGATAGAAAGTTCAGATACACAGTAATTACAAATAGATTCGGCAAATCGTTTACGAGCTAATCGCGCGTGCGTGTAGCTATTGCAAAACTGTCTGCACTGTCAATCAACGTCACAGGTGTGACGCGTGTGCGTAAGCGAGCCGGGAGATGCGCCGGCGCACGGGTCCGCGCAGGACAACAGATAGGTTTACCGATGTATCGACTGCGCGGCTCCAATGCACACGCTCGGCGGAACTAGGAATAATATTGACGTTTGACGTAATATTTGTATAGGTTTTATTGTTTTTATTTATTATAGTTATTGTGATTAGTGTGTAAGTGTGAATAGTTAGTTTTAGTGTTTATTTAGTTTTAGTTGTACATAATATTAATAAATGTAAATATATATTAATATGAATTTAAATATTTTATAGACATAAATATATATACATGCAAATATGATATGTGGGTTCCCCACGCCACCCCCACATATTTATATGTGAACCTAAAACTTGTATAATTCTCATATGAAATATGCATTTATGTGACTTGAGTTTGTAATATGTGTTTATAGATAAATAGCATGAAGTGTTATGTGAATAATATTTTAATTTGTTAATTATCCAAATGGATGAATTTAACAAATTTATTTCTGTTGTCTCTGAATTAACATTGAATGACATAGTGAAACAATTAAATACAATATATTTTGCAGTACTTTTAGTTATTCGTAAATTCTATTTTTTCCTTGACTTTGCGGGGGCACTACCATGCCTCCAGATTTCCGAAAAAAATAATTTAATATTTATGTGAATTACTCTTGAGGGTTGATTATAACCAAACTGTTGTTATACGTACAGTACTAAATGTGATAATTTTAGTTTTTAATATTTGGCAACATCACATGCCTTAGTCTGGTACCATAAGCAGTTTAGAACACCACACACAGTTTGATAGATACCTAGATTTTTTGTTGCCATCAAAATGTTTACAATTTGCAAATGAAGGTAATAGAAATTCGTTTACAACAGTGTTCCACTATTGAGCATGCAATAATAGTTTTTGGACCTAATGAACTATTTTTAGTATCAAAAAAATAATTCATGGAGATTGTAAAGAAGATTCAAGGAAAGCCATCAGTTTTCTAAACAAACACAACTTAAGTTATCGTGTACACAATAAAACTTCAATTGTGTCTAACTTAGTATCTATGAATGTCTTAAGCACTTTTTTGTGGTTTGGCAATGCAGGGTTTGTGCTTCTGCCACTGACGACGGTGTCTTAAGCACTTGTATTATTTGAAAATCTGATTTAATCATGTCACCACAGATTTATGTACAGTCAGAAGCAATAATATGAATACACTTTAGAACTTTGTCATATTTAATCTGTAAATTTGGTCTCTCTTCATTTCATAATGTTGACATAATATTTATTATTGTGACAGGGATCTAAATTGTAGACATATTATTGCTTTTGATACTATATACTTTTACTCATTTGGTCTCAGACAGGATATGCTGGTTGACCACTCGCTTTACCTCAGATAGCGCCTTGTCCTGAGGCAAATTGTTTAGATTATTATATCATAGTGTGCTTTCCTGTAGGGTGTTTCATACAAAAAAAAATACTAAATGGCTTGAGTTGATGCTTACAATCCATTTCCGAAGTTAAAATGTGTCATAGGTACCTAATAATAAAATGTGTATTGTATCTTTGAATGTGTCAAAAATTCAATGGTAGTTTCAAACTGGTTATTTTCTTCAATTCAAAACAGGTGCCCAAACCTGTTATCTATGGATATTGGATTAGTAGTATGTATGTACACAAGTTGTACTGCACTTATTTTATAGTAAACAATGTAGGTAACATATAATTAAATAGTAAACAATCTAATATAATTAAATAATAATAATATGATACACAAGCAACATTTGAGTCAGAATCAACAACAAAGTGTTGGATATGTTCTTAACATGTTCTCAACACACTTACTGACTCGAGTACCAGTAGTTCCACTTGAGCCTAGATGTGTATGTTAACATATAAATGCGTATGTTAAGTTAACGTTAAGTGAACAAAGTTGGGATTCTCTTTTGCCCGTGGGCCCCTTACTGCAACTACCCATAGCAATTTTTCTACTTGCCACTCTAGATACGCCACTGCATATAACCCTAAAAGACTGGTGGTTTCTTCCGGTCACTGAAGCTCTACTCTAAGAGGTACAGTATTAATGGTCCTTACATTTTCAGTCAAGAAGGTTGACAACGCGTGGCGCAGCTGCTGGAAGCAGTTGAAGCTTTGAGCGGTGCTGAGAGACTCCTACTGTACTTGCGACTGCCGACCGGTGTACCGCCTCACGATCCTTTGAAGCAGCCTATAAACCCACTGGGCTCGAGGTAGGCCGATATTAATTAGCCTTTATGTAATGTCAAGTACATTAGTAATATTAATGTCTTAACAACTACTACTAATAACTAGTACTAATTTAGTATCTACAATTGAATCTCTGAGATTAATATAATGCATGTATAATCTATCTGTGATTCAAAGTGCAAGTCAAGAGCAAGGCAAAAAATGTTTCTTGTATTTACTACCTACTGGAAATAATGTCAAAATAGGCTGAAAGTGCTGAAACATCGATGATATACAGTCGTTATTAGCGAATATATCAATCCCTCTAAAAAAACGATTTTCTATCGTGATGTATGGCGCGAATGTAACTTGACGTCATCCGTACACATCCGATCTCTTTGTCTAATCAATAACTTTAAAGCTTTATAACTGACTAGAAGGGCTATTTAAAAAAAAATTCGATGGACGATAGAAAAGTTGAATAAATCCGTAAAAAAATCATCCCAATTGCCTGTGCATTTTGAAGTCCTTACATTTTTTTACGGAGTTTGTAGTCTTCGATGATCGATGACGCAATCTTATGATGATGGTGGTCTTATGATGTAATTGGTGCAGCCTGTATTATAAGTAGAATGTATTTTCTATAATATATTGTAATTTTCACTAAACTGACCCTATAAGAGAATATAAAATAACTTTTTAATGATATTTTTTATAGACTTTAGTAATCAATAATACAAATGTATGTAAAGTGAATACAATATTTTATAACAGTAAATCATCTTTTGGGTGTTTCAGAGCTGAACTTCAGCAGACTGTAACATGGATACAGACACACTTAGAAGTTGACCCCGATGTCTCCTTGCCTAAACAAGATGTATATGACGAATACATGTGAGTATCATGATAATGTATCAAACATACTTGTTGTAATCCTATTATGGTATTATCTACTGTAATAAAAAGTAGCTATTTGTTGGTAGTTTTCAAAAAGTAGTAGTATTATGTTTATTTTTTTAAACCCAAGTTTAGAATATGTAACATCAACCATCTAACAAAGTTTCTCGAAACAGGTTGTTTGTTGCAGCCCTTTAGTTGCTTAATAAACCTAAATATAATGGAATATTATTTGCGAATTGTATTTATTTATTTTCATAAATGTTTATCATAAAACTATATTTTAAAAATAAAGCCTTTCTTGGTCTTTGTCTTTAGCATTAATATTTTTAAAGATGAGTATTAAATTGCTATGTTAGTGTATGCAATTTTATTGTTTTCCTTAGCGCACGTTGCATGAGCGGCAACATGAAGCCGCTATCTACGGCAAAGTGATGAAGCAAGTGTACCCCACCGTGCGCCCACGACGTCTCGGCACGCGCGGTAACTCACGGTAAGTCATAGAGACTACCATCATCATCAGCCTATTGCAGTCCACTGCTGGACATTATGCCTCTCCAGTTGTACGCACAGGCAAACATCTGGAGGATATACCCATAATCGCCACACTGGGCAGGCGGGTTGGCGATCGCAGGGCGTAGCTTCTCGCTCCGGTGACGCTGCTGTCCGTCATCGGCCTGTGGTATTTAGCGACACCTTCAATTGAGGTGGATATAACGCCACCATTCGGTTGCCAGCGCCTTGTTTGTTATTCGGCAGGATGCACCACGGGCAGGTGAGGTTGGCTTGGAGGGAAAAGACGATAGGCCGCTCCCTTACATCCATAATCCATAGGGACTAAATACAACAATATTTTTTAATGATTGATATGGTTTCTTGGCTGCAAAATGGTACACCTTCAATTATACTATGTTATACTCGTACTCCCTTACAATCTTAACTAATATTATAAAGCTGAAGAGTTTGTTTGTTTGTTTGAACGCGCTAATCTCAGGAACTTCTGGGCCGAATTGAAAAATTATTTTTGTGTTGAATAGACCATTTATCGAGGAAGGCTTTAGGCTATATAACATCACGCTGCAACTATTAGGAGCGAAGAAATAATGGAAAATGTAAAAAAAAAAACGGGGAAAAAATAACTATTCCACGCGGACCAAGTCGCGAGCACAGCTAGTCTAAATATATAAAACTCAAAGGTGACTGACTGACTGACTGACTGACTGACTGACATAGTGATCTATCAACGCACAGCCCAAACTACTGGACCGATTGGGCTGAAATTTGGCATACAGGTAGATGTAATGACGTAGGCGTCCGCTAAGAAAGGATTTTGATCAATTCCACCCCCAAGGGGATAAAATAGGGGATGAAAGTTAGTATAAAACTTTGTCAATTTTAAGCCGATTGGGCTAAGACTTTGCATGTGTAAAGCTACTATGACGTAGGTATCCGCTAAAAAAGGGGTTTGATCATTTCTACCCCCAAGGGGATAAAATAGGGGATGATAGTTTATATAAAACTTTGTCAATTTTAAGCCGATTGGGCGAAGAATTTGCATGTATAAAGCTACTATGACGTAGGCATCCGCTAAAAAAGGGTTTTAATCATTTCAACTCCCGAGGGGATAAAATAGGTGATGAAAGTTTGTATAAAACTTTGACAATTTTAAGCCGTTCGGGTTAAGACTTGGCATTCACAAAGCAATACCATGACGTGGTTGATATTGCCAAGAAAGGGTTTTGATAAATTCCACTCCGAAAGGGATGTAAGGGAGCGGCCTAATCATCTTTTCGCTCCAAGCCAACCTCACCTGCCCGTGGTGCATCCTGCCGCATAACAAACGAGGCACTGGCAACCGACTGGTGGCGGTATAACCATCACAATTGAAGGCGTAGCTAAATATTAAAGACCGGTGACGGGCAGCAGCGTCACCGGAGCAAGAAGCTACGTCCTGCGATCGCCAACCCGCCTGCCCAGCGTGGCGATTATGGGTATATCCTCCATATGTTGGCCCTAAGCTGGAGAGGCCTATGTCCAGCAGTGGACTGTAATGGGCTGATGATAATGATGACTCCGAAAGGGATAAAATTTCAAAATTTTAAATCAACCCTTTCTGTGATAAAATAGGAAAAGAAAGTCCGAGAAATAAAATAGCCCAGAACTACTAATTCCTCTAAATAAATGGCGTTACCGGTCAAATTAAATCTTAAATATATAAAAGGAGAAAAGAAACTCACTGACTGACATATCAACGCACAGCCTAAACGGCTAAACTTAGGCACTTGAAATTTAGAAGGGACGTAGCTTAGGTACCGTAGAGGTGCACTAAGAAAGGAATTCCCGAATTTCCCACGGGAACGACAATAGGGAAATGCATGAGAAATAGTTACATGTATTTATCGTAAAATAGATAAAAATATACTATGAACAGTGAAAACAAAATCAAAATTGGCTGAAAAATAGGCGAGATAGTCGTTGAAAATTAATATATCCGTCTCTCTCACGAAAACAGATTTTTCTATGGAGTTTGTATGGCGCGCACGGTACGTGACGTCATCGGCCACGTCGGATCTCTCTGTCTAAGCAATAATTTTTACGCTTTATAACACGCTTAATAGAAAAGATAGTTTAAAAATTCTACGATCTACGAAAAGATAAAAGATGAGATCTTTGATCTTTTAAATTCATAAAAAAAGTCATCCATATTCCTTACCTTAGTGATTTTCAGTTGCAACAGGATATTGCAAACTTCCCACGGGATCAGGAGTTAGCGGGAAAACCTTTTGTATGAAAAATCTAAATCGTTTTAAGATAGATGATTGAAATTTGGCATGCAAGGTACCTTAATGAACGTAAAGATTACTTGCAACGCGATATTGCAAAATTCCAATGGGACCGGGAGTTATTGGGAAAAAAACTTTTGAATGTAAAAATCTAAACACGCGGACGAAGTCGCGGGCAAAAGCTAGTATGTAATAAAAACATCAAAGGGGTTTTAAATTATAGAATATTTTTTTATGCAATCGGCGGCAGACGAGCGAGTGTGATGCCTGGATGGTAAGCAGTCGACACCACCCATGGACACCTACAACTTAAATCGAGTTCTGGGGTCGCTGTCGGCATTTTAAATAGGAATACGCTCGTTTCTTGAGGGTTCCCAAGGCGTAACTGTTCGAGAAGACTGTCCCAGGAAGTTGGTTCCACAAAACCGAGGCGTGAGACAATAAGTTCCTTATAAAACGTACAGTCAAGGATCGCCAACCATCGAGATTTTGAGGATGGAATTGCAATCGGTTACGTGTGGTGCGGTAAAGTAACTCAGCTGCTAGCAGTAAACCAAACAATTCTTCAGAATATTCTCCATGATAGATGCGGTAGAGAACGCACATAGATGCAACGTCTGTTCGCAATGCCAGTGAGTCGAGTCGACTAGACACGGTCAAGTCATCGACAATATGAGCAGCCCTATGCTGGATTCGGTCAAATGGAAGAAGTTGATACTGGGATACTCCAGGCCAGAGGTGGGAACAGTATTTCATATGAGATCGGACCTGTGCTTTGTATAGTTTTTTACAACTGGACCTTCCGTCTTGCTTGCCGGTCGAACCGGTCAAATTCCCAGTCAGCTCTGGTATTCACATTACAAGGGAAAATCTGAGTTTAGAGAACATTGTCTTTGTGGTTTCCGGATTTTGAATAGAACCACTCTTATCATCCCATAGACTCCCCAGGATTATATGGGGTAGAAGACGACTAAGGGAATATCAGGAAACGGGCAGAAGCGTTTACCTGGATAGAAATAAAACCTACTGCGGTCACCAACCTGCCTGCCAAGATAGATAGATATTCTTTATTGCACACGAAATAGTCGACTTAAAACTAGATACAAAGACATATCGTAGCACAAATTAGGCGGCCTTATTGCTTAAAGCGATCTCTTCCAGGCAACCCTTGGGCAGAGGACGCAAGCATGAGGACTTAGTCAAGTCTCTCCCAAATCATCATCATCAGCCTATCGCAGTCCACAGCTGGACATAGGCCTCTCCAATTGTTACACTTAGGGCAAACATCTGGAGGATATACCCATAATCGCCACGCTGGGCAGGCGGGTTGGCGATGGCAGGGCGTAGCCTCACGCTCCGGTAACTCTCCCAAATGATAATTGTCAATTCCCTAAGGAAGCCATTTAGTCAAGGAACGTCCAGCAGTGGACTGAGGGAGGCTGATAATGTTGTTTAGGAAGAATTAGACATACATACAGTAGAATCCACACTAATATTATAAACGCGAGTGTAGGGGCTCCGCTTAGTGGACCACGAAGCTCCGTACATGTGTAGTAGTAAAGTGGTAGTAGTGGTGAGTACGCCAAAGAGAAAGATCGCCGGGGTTTTTAGTAGTATATTATAGTAAAGTACATGTAAACAATATGGCAATCTTTCCTTGATTAGTAACTGCTATGACAGTCGGTGACGTACTAGTAAATAAAAATATTATAATGTAAACAGTAATCACGCGCGGCCCAATATGGGGCGCGGTGTCAGCAAAAACGCGAATGTACGATGGCTTGCCCGTACATGTTGGCAACCCAGAGAAAAGAAAAGATAAAAGTAAAATTTAGTAGTTAAAGTTAAAAAGTAAGTAGTTAAGATAAGAATTTAAAAATTACTAATCAAGTGAAAGAATGCCAATACAGAGCAAAGAATTGTACAAGGTAAATTATTTGAAGTTGAAGGCAATGTTGTCTTCCGCCGCGGTGACCCGTCGAGGATGCTGCGCCCGCGGCTGCTGCGGTGGCCGTCGGCTCGGTGACGGTCGCATGTCTTGCAGCTCGATGTCCTCATAAGTAGGCGTTGTAACCTCTCTCTTGCTACTTCTAGTGCAGTAGCGTGAGGTTCGTCTCTTTATGAGCCATATAATAGTTCCAAGTATGGCTGCACCGAGAAGACCATATCCAAGGGCATATTGGTGAATATCATGCCCTGATATTCTCGAAGGGAGAACTTCGTTTTCTTTCAGTAATTGAGTACGCCTGTCAATCTCTTGTATCTCTCCTTCTGAAGTCTCGAGTGAGTTCATCAGCGAAAGACGATGATGATTTATGTCAACTATGTTATTGACAGTAGAGTTCAAATCAGGAACATTGAAGATATAGTCGTCCATCTTCATCTTAGTGTTGTACTCATTGTGTGAGTAAATAGTGAAGTCTCTCGACTGTAGGACACACCCTTGCGCTAAAGTTACTAGGCTGGTTGTTGTTATCATATGCGATGTGACGTCGCTGTTGCATACTGTGCGCAAAGTGCAAGCTCCGCAACAAATCGCCAGCCAGCTGTTTGGCGAGTGTAACGCGACCCACACGTCACTGCATGGTGTCGCCTTGACGTCACACGGCGCCTCGGACCGATGACTCAATAGTTTCGCCTCGCAGGGAGCCTGATTGTTGTGTAAATTGAACACTGGCAAATTTTTGTGACAGATGAAGATGCCTGGTTTCAGTTGGTTGCACAGCTTCACATCTTCTTCAGATGCCGATATATAGGTGCTTTTTTCGAATAGTTCATTAAGTCCTTGTAAATAAGTTTAAATTTTCTGTATATTAGTCCAGTAGGTAATTAAGTTGTAGTACATAAGTAATATCCACTCGTCGTGTATCATTTGCATCTTGCCAATAGTGTCATAGTAAATAGGTCGATCGGGTTCCAGGCTTGTAATGTGAGCGCTCGGCGATAAGCCGCCGCTCACACCATATGTTCCGATAATCAAGCATGATATTGTTATCAGTGTAGTTAATAATGTAGAAAAAGTTTTCTTTCCACATCTCTTCGTTCTTTCTTTTCTTTCAGAGTCTTCAGATTTCGTTTCAGTTTCGACTTCCGTTTCTAGTGGTAGTGAGTAGGAGGGAAATGGGGTACCTAGATATCTTTCAGATAAAAGATATCTAGGTACCCCATTGCCACTCTTATTTAATTAAGTCCACAATCAGAGTTCTCGATAATCCCTATAATCATTTGTGAGTCAGTAGCTTGTTAAATTATTATCCTTCAATTAATATATTTATTAAAAGAAAGTCCTGCTGAACTATACAGCTAGTTGAGATATTTCCAAGTGGGTTTGATGTACCTTACCAACTTAAGCACTGTTAGAAAAGTCACACAATTTTTTTTAAATAAAACACATAGTTAGTATTCACACAATTATTTATTGGTTAAAAAATATTGTTTTCTTTACACCATTTATTTAATAAGAATACATTCTTTAACGCACATATATTATCATGATAAACACAACTTAATATATCGGGAGAATCACCATATGTGTTACTTAATGATTCTAAACTAGGACATTTTTTATCTTCTAAATTACAAATATTATTATTATTAAATATATCTCTTAACCAAAGCACCTTTTCTCCACCTTTAGTAAATATACGATTAAACTTATTTTTAAAAAAAATATCTATACAATCCTTATAATTATGGAATGGGATATTTCCCTGATTCCAATAAATACCCCTATTATTTTCTATCCAAGCAACATGTCTTCGTTCTTTCTTTGTTAATGTATAAAATGGATATGGTGGCTTTATAAGAAACATTAAAACACGTTTGTTCCACATAACAGCTATTTCCTTAGGAATGAACTCATTTTTTTCATTTTTAAATCCTTGAATATCTATTATAATATTCATGTTAGTTTTCTGACAATGTTGCTCAGCGGTTTATATTCAAAGACACGGTCGTTTATAATCAGACAATAAGCTGTTGTATTATCTGGTATCTGTTCTGAGCATTCAATTTCTAACCGAACGTCAACAGGACCTGTTTTTATGGAATCGTTTTGTCGAGAGCAATCAATAACAAATAATGGAGCAATTTTTTTAAACTGAGATAAATCAAGCAATGGATCGATACTAGTGTTAAAATACGACTGACGAAATTTCGCATACATCTCATATAATATACTGTATTTTCCTTCATCAAATTTCAAATTGAGTGAATCATATGGATAGTATTGGGAATTTAGAAACAATTTAATATTAGTTACTTTACAATGATCAAACATAGATGAACTTAGAGCAGGATCAATTTTACGATTTGTTTGTAGACCCATGATCACAAATCTCGGCTTTTCTAACTGAGACACAGTTTTGACAGACCATGAATGTTTGTTAGATTTTGGCAACAGTGGATATTCATACAAATCCCAATTTCTAAATGCTAATTGGACTGGACGATCTTTTTCCAGTTGTTTGAGCAATAACAATTTAGTACGATCTGAAACCTTTATATGAGGCATACGCCATTGCACTTTATGAATATCCATCTCCATATGTTCATTTTTTTCCAGAATCACACAATTTGAAACTGAACTACTTCGTTGTAATATAAGTTCATGCCGACAATTTATGATAATTTTATTATAATCTTCTGCAAATCCTAATAATTTATTCAATGGGATAATAACATTAAAATATCCTTTTTTTAGTGTGGTACCGTTTATATTCCACCCCCAAACAGCTGCAGCTTTATTTTCACCTTCATTCATAGATACATATGACTTCATTGTAGTAGTAATTCCAGCATTTTTTATACAATCAATTTCTACTCCGTTTAATTCATATCGTATATTTTGAAACATATACGTAATGGGGTTATTAATAAAATTAATATTTTTTTCATGTTCTTTTCCAGTTAAATCTTTCGTATATACTTTAGCATAACCTTCTATATAGAGGGAGCTACCTGATGGTAGCACATAAATATCTTGCTGATGGATAGGTATTCTTATTTCATCACTATTTTGAAAACTGTTATTGTATGGATTGTAGCTATGAATTTCATAGCTTTCTATTGTATTGTCATGATGTGGGAGGTCTGTAATTTGTAACATTTCCCAACTTAAATCCTAAATCTCGTAAGATTTTTTTATTTTCCTTAGTGATTTTTTTAATTTTCACGACTGGTACACGTCTAGCGTCTTTGACTTTAGGAAGCGAAATATTATATTTGCTCGTTTGAGATAGACTTTTATTAAATACAATCATAACTATTATCTATTAAGCATTAAATAAAATTTCACTACTGATTTATTGAACGTAATATTCACATCTATAATATCGGTGGAATGAGTGCAAAATGTTTTATCCTTATATTATATACTCGATTAATTAGGAAGTTAGGCACAGAAACAGCTGAATACGTATCATTAAGTTATGTTTATTTTATTTGTCTTCCAAAAAGACTTAATGAATTTTAAACATAAATGTCCACAGTTGTATAAATGATTTTTCTGTATATTGTCATAGTTATAATTAATATTTGTTCCAACGTAACTGATGAATTCTTTCGGCGGCTTTAAATTACCGTAACTGTCAAAATATTCAACATAATCATACAATTTTCCATAAGCTACCCAATGTGTACCTTTATTTTTCGAAACGTCGAGATTAATTATTCCACATTCTATCGGAAGCGGTTTGTGAGGCAATTCATCTCTCATAAACACACCTCGAAAAAACGGTATGTTCTTTGAATGTTTTAATATATCGACGTTAGTTAAAGCTCTATTAGGTAGCCGGGATATTAGTTTTTTTTATTAGTAACATAAATACCGAGCCCGTTTTTATAGGGTTTTAGATGTAATCCGCGACCAATGCATACTGCCTCAATCTGCTTGTTATGTCTTTCCAATTCTGATATTTGTTTCTTAGCAGATTTATATTCATTTATTGCCTTCGCAATACCTGCAGCGCCACCAGCTAAACTGCCAGCAGCGGACAAACCAGCAAATATAGGTATTAAAGGAAGGAAACCTCCGGTTTTGGGTACAGGTATAACTCTCGGTAATTTTATTAGTTTATCTGATACCAACTCTTGCGCAGTGGCATGTGCTAATTTCAATAAACCTTTTTTACATTTAGGTTTTAACTTCTTGATATGTTTTTTAGTAGATGAAACAATATTACGGAAAGTTTTTTTTAAACCGTTTCCTGAATTCACTTTACGCTTTTTGTGGGAGTTTCTTATGTCTTTATTTACTTTGTTTGTATGATGTATGTTCATTTTTGAATCCATCTTAGTTTCGAATCGAATAAATACTATTTGGAAATAATTTTACAAAATAGTCCTTGTTATCCGACGAATGAATTTCGAATGAATTAACATAAAGTGTTAGCTATATTTATAGCATTGTTTTGAATTTTTACAATAAATCCGATTTATTTATCCAACTATTTTCACTAATTGGCAGACCAAGCCATTTAACCTGAAACCGATTGCCTTTTCTTTTTAATATTTTTTCAACAAGATACACATCATGATGCTTAGTTTTTTGAAGTTCCTGAGAATAAAATGCACCTATGATTGGTCGACATTTAGCATCTTCTAGTAAATATGTAGGAGGATTAGTTTCTGATATTTCTCTTATCTTAAATATTTCTGTAGACCAGTTAGGTGTATAACCTTTATCAAAACAAGCCTTATACTTACTAATTCTTACATAATCTCCTATTTTAAATTTGCACTTGTAGTGTTGTTTACAACTATTCATTTTTATGTACCTTTGAAATATTTTAGTCTTATTATCATGATCTATCGATACAGGGGTCTGACCAAGTGTTCTATGGACTGTATTATTATATTCAAGTAATTTTTCATCAAGAACTTTATTTTTCCATTTATAATTTCCATTTAAACTGAATTCTTTATATAACTTATTCTTTAAAGTTCTTATAAATCTTTCTACAATAGAAGCTTTTTTAGTTGAGTATGTGGAATAATGATTTATGTTGTACTTATCCATAATATTCTTAAATACACTATTGTAAAATTCTTTTCCATGATCAGTCTGCAAGTTTTTCGGAACACGTCCATTTCGCAATATTTTTTGAAATGCTAATAATACACTTTCTTTATTTTTTTGTTTAATTGCAACTGCCCAAGCAAATTTTGAGAAACAATCTATGACTACAAGTATATAGTTAAAACCGTGATTAACACGTGACATCGCTTGCATATCTATCAAATCTGCTTGCCATAAATCATCTATGTCTTTCAGTATTACTTTTCTTCTAGGAAAATTTACTCGTGCATTTTTATGAAGTTCGTTTACTATATCTATTTTGCTCATAATGTTTATTTAGACGTCCAGCTACTTCCCTTAGACTGGAATCTTCTTCTAGTTTTCTTATTCGATTCGTCAAACTTTTGATTAGATTGTTAATATTGAATACATATTTTTTTAAGTCTTTTTCTATATTATTAATACAATTATGATTACTTTTAGAATCTGAAGTAGAAATATCAGTATGTGAACATAAAATGTTATTATTACTGCTGCTAAAGTGACAATCACATTTATGGTTATTCATATTCAATTGTCAATCACGTAATGATTAAATTTTTATAGCTTTTATGTTTTTATAATTCCAGCTTCCTTCAACTCTTCAATAATTGATAAAATCTCATTATCATGGTTGGTATTGCCAGCACTCTGTGAGGCTAACAGTAACCTAAGTCTTTCAATTAATTCATTCGGATCGTCCCAAAATATATATTCTGTATTACTTTTATATTTTTTAGATACAGGAATATATCCACCAACTTTTTCTATGGATAATTGATCAGTGGTATCAACGTTGCTATGATCAAAAAATAGAGGTTTGATAATATGACGATATTTCGTACCTTTATCACCTTTTATTTGTCCAGTTGATTTAAAATCTCGTTTATGAGCATTTGTATTGAGTAGTATATCTTTATATATGAATTTATCTTGTTCAGTTACAACATTCATATTAGGTTTACTACGCATAAGGAGTTCTTTTAAGCCTGGACTATACTGATATTGTTTATTATTGATGGTAACAACATACTTTTTTTCAGAGTTAGATGCATCATTAATGAGAGAAAAAGATACTTTAGAGTTACCAATCATTAAATCTTTGTTTTCTTTTCTTATTCCAAAAGGAATATTAATATCACTATCATAAATGTCTAAGACATCGTCCTTTTTCAGCGACATCAAAGTATTATCAAAATTTAGAGAAGAATTTTTTTCATCATCGTCACTATATCCAAAATAATCCAAGCTTTCGTTTAAATCTAATGACAGCGATGCTTCTAAAGTCTCATTTTTGTTTCTTAAATTATCATCTTTAGGTATACCAATAGCAACATTTACTGTTTGTTTTTTATCATCACCATTTTTGATCAGTGATTTTAGATTATCTGTTACAGGTTTAAACATCTTTTTAAATTTTAAATTAGCAGCATCTTCCTCATTTTGTATTGATTTTATTTTATTTTTTATGCTTTCAACTGACTTGATTAACTGCGTTTTAATTTCATAATCCATGTTTTCTGTAGTAAATATCTACTCGTATTATGATTGAGTGTAGCTCTCAAAAAACGAAATGTGAGTGTATTTTTTCTTAAAATGAATTGCTTATATAGGTGCGTGATTCATATAAACTAGGTTCTACATATGGATGAAAGTATCGAAACCTTTCCTGTATCTCCCTGTATTCATATCACAATCTTTATTTATTAACAGAAAACTAAATTTATCTTGCCAAATCATGGCGCAAAGTTTTTTGAATTGAGACCACTCAATATCTGTAGTCACATGCTCATTATGAATGTGCTTTAAATTAGTGTCATCTTGTTTAAATACAATCAAGAAATTAGCATTATCACGAATTAATTGTTTAGGTATTTTAGAATAAGTTTGGGATAGATAAAAGCAATCAATTTGCTTATGTCTCCCCATAGTAAAATAATTTCGTATGTTTATCTGGTTTTCACATATTACATCATCAAATATCATTATTGAATTTGGTAAGGCTTCACTAGGTGGGATGACATCTTTATTATGATTGTAAATCATCAGATTTGCATTAGGAACTTGACTCATAACCTGTTTTAAGAAACAGTATTTGGGTTGGAAAGAAGTTTTTGAGTACAGGTAAATATTTTTAAACTTAAGCCCATTTCTATGTAGTAATAAATTTAGCATTATATTAGTTTTCCCACAGTTAGACGGTCCACACATAATACATCGGATTGTATCAGGCAGTAGTATACTATGCCTTGCTACGCTGCCTAATTTTCTTTCTGTTTTTATGTTATTCACTTCAAATATTTCAGATTGTTTTATGAACTTCATTGTGAGATTGACAGCAATTCGAATTGACTTGGCTTTATATACTATCCGTAACGTTTATCTACATTATTATAATTATTTTTATGGGAATAAAACCATTATAGGAATAAAACAAAGGCTTTCACATTATAATCTTTTATTATAATAATATTGTCTTACAATGAAAACTAATAGAGTAAGTATTTAGTATTATATAATTTAAATTATACATCGTGTTATAACTAAGTATTTTTATTATGTACAAATAAAATTTTGCTTATGTCTTATTCTAAGTTAGTACCTATCTGGTGCATATAAAAAATATTATTAAAATAAATACAGATATCACATATCGCATCAGAATATAGTCTCACAATGCCCCCATGGGAGGGTGTGGATTTGATCCGCTTGTATTTGTCTTTTGTCATCTTTTCCATCAAGTAGTTTCTTATTCACCTGTTGTGTAAATAATACATGCTTAATGGAACGTATTAAATTCATGTTACATCGTGTGTCAGTTTTATTAAAAAGTGTGTCTTTATAATCTTTTATTTTCAATTTATTAGTAACCGTTTTAGTAATACCTTTCGCTTTTGTAATACTTGATTTAATACTTTTAATACTATACAATTTAGCTCTGAGACCAACGAATTCAGTTATAATGTCATCCCCGAATTCAAGTTTAAATAATCCAGGTACTTTGTTGTTCATTCTCTGAATTTTAAAATTGTTATTTAGAGCGAAATTACTAGTATCAAACTGTGAAATATGGTCATGCATATCTTCATAAAAATTTTCAGTAAATATCAAATACAATAAACTATCTGTATCTGTGTAACATAGCTGAGCCT
The DNA here is from genome assembly GCA_031163375.1 of Conogethes punctiferalis. Classification (NCBI taxonomy): domain Eukaryota; kingdom Metazoa; phylum Arthropoda; class Insecta; order Lepidoptera; family Crambidae; genus Conogethes; species Conogethes punctiferalis. Next base: position 14,818,191 of record CM062096.1, on the reverse strand, counting down.
GATCCTTATATTTCTCTTTGATAAAATCGTAATGGAATTGATACATATGTTTCTTTGCGTATTCCAGCACTGAGAATCCAATGTATATTGGTCTGTCCATTATACATTTTTCTCGATTAAGCTGAATAGCCACGAAGTTTTCTGAGAAAATACTTATACTATTCAGATTCGGTTTAACGAGTAACTTTTCAGCAGTAAGATGTTTATTCGTTTTGTTCTCATCATCCACATATTTCGTGACTAATTTAACGTCTACTTGTTTTCTTTTATTTTCTATTGTTTTACCGAATATAGAGTTGTTAAGTAATTTGAAAAAATCTTTTTCAAATGCTGTTTTAGATGACTGTCTGAGAGATGTATTCAAATCAATGTATGGTTTCAAAAAGCTTTCTTGTTTAAAACTGAGTATGCGATGCACTTTCATTAAAATTAATCCATGTTTTAAACATTGTTTTAAGTGTACATAGTGAATGACGTAACTAAATTTATCATAAAGATTCGCAATCAATTTCTCGCTTTTGCCACCTGGAGGCGTCATTTTTTCCATACAGAATGGTAGGTCTTGATGAGCTTTATGTAAATTATCTGGATATAATAAATCAACTTCTAATATGTAACCATAAGTACTGTCATCACTAATGTTCATAATATCAAAACTGTCTATTTCTTTCGTTGATAAGAACTTAAATTCTGATATAGGATATTTTTTTGTCATAGCATATCCATACAAATTATTGCAGTCTAAATATACTAAGTATGAAGACTCTTTGGATTTGTCATAGTTTGGTAAATATTTATTATTTGCTTGTGCATGTCGTAGAGAACATTGTGCAAGGCCTCCACGTATACCCTTCTCCATCATTTGATACATTTCAATATCATGAATAAGTTCTAATTGCACATTAGTATGAAAAAGCATTGCATCCCAACTCAAACTAGGTGAAGTTATGTAATATGCTGGATCAAGTTTGTAATGTGATAAACTAACTTTTCTAAAATTTTCAAATATATCGCATAGCAGTAAAACATCAGATTTCACATATAAATCATGATATTCACCAAGGTTTTCAATATCAAAACATTTCCACACTTTCTGAGCATGCTCATAATCAGAATCGGAGATGTGTGATTTGGTCAAAGAATTAAAAAAATATGACTTTGGAGGAAGCTGCGTTTCATCGAATTTAGACCAGCTATCCATATAATCATAAGGATAAACACCCTTTAACCGAATTAAGTCGAAATGTTCTTTTTCAGGAAACTCGTGTGCTAAATTATCGAAGTCGCTTTCAGATAGGCTTTTACTTAATTTATCAAGACTAGAACTTAAGAACTGGTAAGAATCTATAAATTTAATTTGTAGATTCTGTTCTCCTGATTTAATAAATTTTGTTATGGAAAGATACTTTTCTTTCGATTTAGGAATTATTTTAACATCACCTTTATATTTCATCAATTCCTCAATAAACAAATGTGAGTCATAGCCTAGTAGGTTATGCAGTACCACTGGAATGAAAGGGCATACTCGATGTAACAGATTACATCGAGTATGAGCAGCCCCCCTAAACTCTGACGTCACATGATCATGATCTTTCACTTTATCATCCAGCAACACTTCGTGACATATATGACACATAGTGGCGCTTTGATATTGAATTTTTTGCTCTGGTGTTAAAGGCAGCATTTTATTATTTTTCAATAATATATTATTAATGAATTCAGCATCTTTAATTAATGATTTGATGAATACTTCAACACAATCAATACCTCTGTATGATACGTATTTGTTTAAGCTTCGATCATGTGAGCAACAAATATAATAACCGAAACCAGAGGGTTGGTGCATTTTCAATGTATTAATATATTTAGAGTTCTGTTCCATATAATCTGATAACAGACATTCGAAATCAGCATAAATGATAAAATTAATTTTTTGTTGTCTTTCATAATGAGTAAATTTCAAAATAGATCCCTTTTCGGGTAGAACACTTAAAATTTCATTGCATTTATGCGACTGATACTTAGATTTACTAGCAAAAAACTGTAAACAAGATTCACATAGGAATAGTTTGCCTTTATGCGAAGTGACTTGACGTTTCACTAATCGAGTTAGATCTTTTATCAAACAGTAATGTCCACTATTATTACGCTCAAAGTATAATAAGTTTATATGATCGATTTTTCGAGATTTTGTCAAATAGAGGGGTCCAGTTACTCTACATTTATCGTCTAGACCAAACACAGTAATACTTATGTCAGGGTTATTACTTTCAAATAATCTGATATCTCCAAAAGTAGGTGGGAAAGACATTCCTGCGATATTAAGAATAGAAGAATAATGTGGATATGAATTTACTTTACACACATTATTCTCTGCAGGGAACAGTCCAGCAACAATACTCCAAAGAAAACAATGATTGTCAGTGTTTTTCACATTAATACAACTTTTCGAATTTTTTACAGACTTTGGTAAATCTAGAAATGTGCCACCTCTCATAGGGTTGTATTTATTTATATTTATTTCCAAATGACTTATACGAGTTAAACTCCAACCAGATTCACAGTGCTCAAATTCAGCTAATTTCATTGTAAATACATCTACTATTTTTTGGAATATTTCATTTAGTTCTGTGGACTGATAAATTATATCATATTTAGTATTAAAAGATTTCAGTTGCTGCTCATTCGTCTTGGGCAAATTAAAGTAAGCAAATAATTCAAAGTTTAATTTAATACAGCCATGCTTCTTTAACGATATATTTATAAGCTTTTTAATATCATTTAAATTACCATTCAGAAACGCCTCAGGAGTGAGGTACTCGACTTTCTGAGATGGATTTAATCGATAGGTAACTATTCGATTCTTAAATGCAGTAGCAATAATATCTATATTATCAAATTCAGTCTTAGTCAAACTTTTTGATTTATGCAAATTTGTTTTCAAATGATATCTGTATTCATTTCGTGATATTTGAATTTTACATTTTTCGCATTCAATATTTCCTGCATCAGTTGGTGTCGCCGGCTGTCGAGTTGAGTACAACGAAACTGGGAAAGAAAAGAAAAAATAATATTCCTATATGTATACAATCAATTTATTAAAGAAAATATATATTATTATTATTTAGAAATAACTGAATACACATACAATGTATAGCTAAAACATACAATGATTATACTTATTTATTACAGTTGTCAGTGTAGACCAAGCTGTCGCCATAATAAGTAAGAGCTAACAGTAAAGAGGCTAAAAACCACTACCACTATAACCACTTATCATGTCCGGTCGACAGTGTTTGAACTCTTGTCGAGTTGCTTTAATAAATTGAGACAAGTGAGACCATGCCTCAGTATCAGTATTACATTGATTTTTTATAGTTATAATGGCATGGCGCCATCTGTTCATCGGTTGAACATGTTTAATTTCGTCACACTTATATACTTTAAGCTCAACGTAGTGTGAGCCCTCTTTATTAGCATCTGTTTGACGCGAAACGCCTTGTGCCATTCTTTTAGTTAAATATGAGCATATTTTCGGAGGCTTTTTACCAGGTGTGGGATTTTCGAAACCATCATCATCACTGTCGCTGCCAAAGACATCTCTGGCCGATGTCTTGGCGCTGGACTGACGTGGAGTGTTGTTGGAGGTGGTTGCGGTGTGACGCTTGTTGTCACTCTTCTTTGCCTTCTTATACTCAGCCTTAGATGGTTTCGACGGCTCTGGTACTGCATCTTGAAAGAAACATTATAAGTTTTTATTATTATTTATGTTATAAATTATTTAAAGGTGAACTTAATATTTCCCAACTTTGGTTTTATTTATCTGACGACTATATGCTTTAGGATACTTCTGTACTAAGTATGAATACATATTATTATTATTATTTTTGATGTTATTTTTCTCCATCTTGCAAGATGGGTATTTTAACTGAGATGCGGGCCTTAGCCAAGCATAACAGTATTGAAAGCAGAGGATTCTGAAGATAGAAATTTGCGGGTGATGCGGCAAGTATTTAAAATAACAGCTTTTTGGATGAGGTTTATGATGTTCGTTGGCATGTTTAGGGTTTCTAGACTATTGTTTAGAGTTTTAGGAATAACACCGGTTGTTGATATAACTATGGGAACAATGAATACTGTATGAGCTTGCCACTGCCTTTTTAGTTCTATGGCCAAATCGTGGTACTTAGTTATTTTTTCAGATATAGTTGATTGCAAATTGTGGGTATTAGGGATTGCAACATCTATTAAATAAACGGTTCTCTTGTTTTTGTCATGAATAGTGATATCGGGTCTATTAAAATGAATGGTTTTGTCGGTAATGATGGTGCGATCCCAATACAGCTTCAGGTTGTGATTATCGAGCACAGTTGATGGTGTATATTTATAATAGGGGACCTTTTGTGGTATGAAATTATACGTAAATGCTAGTTGTTGGTGAATGATAGAAGCGACTTGATCGTGCCGGTGCTTATAGTCCGATTGAGCCAGTTTTTTGCAGGCACCTGTGATGTGCTGGATGGTCTCGGGCGCACAGTTGCAGTGTCGGCACAGATCAGAGGTCAGCTCTTTGGTGATGTGCTTGCGGTAATTCCTTGTGGCAATCACCTGGTCTTGAATGGCCAGCATAAAAGCCTCCGTCTCAGGGAAGAGCTCACCGCGCGTCAGCCAAGCGTTCGATGTAGCTTTATCGACGTGTGTCTGGCTGAGGTCAGCTTTATGCCTCCCGTGTAGTGACTTTTCGGCCCATTTGTAAATCTTTTCTTGATCGTTTGTAACCTGTTCGTTTCGCTGTCTGTTTTGATCATGTAAATTAAGGGGTGTTAGTTTTTTATCTATTGATACTAGATTATTGTATAACTGTATAGCTTCTGCTTTTTTATGAAAAAATTCTCTTAATGTTGATATCTGTTTGTTATGTAAATTATGAATGTCTATTAAACCTCTACCTCCTTCATCTCTTGGCAGAGTGAGTCGCTGAGTGCAAGATTTAGGATGGTGTTTTCTAAATTTTGTCATTGTGGTGTTGATGTTTCGTTGAAGTGTGTCTAATTCGGATTGTGTCCAGTTAATAATACCAAAAGAATACGTGAGCACAGGGATTGCATATGTATTAATGGCCTTAATAAGGTTTTTGGAGTTTAAATGTGTTTTGAGGAGTGAATTTAATCGGTGTTTAAATTTAGATTTTAACTGCGTTTTTGTCTCCTTTTGGTGGATTTGTCGTGATTGGTGGAAGCCTAGGTACTTATAAGTGGATTCTTCGTTCATTGATGTAATATGCTCTCCTGAATTTAATGCATAAGTGTTTTGGATAACTTTACCTTTTTCTATGGATTGAATTTTACATTTATCTATGCCAAATCTCATGTGAATATCATTTGAAAATTCTTGGGTAATGTCTGCTAATTTAAATAACTCATCTTTGTGGCTTCCGTACAATTTAATATCGTCCATGTACATCAAATGGGAGAGCAGCTGCTGATTACCATTTGATGTGATCTTATACCCTGAACTGGATGCGTTTAATAAAGATGATAATGGGTTTAACGCTAGACAAAACCACAAAGGGCTTAAAGCGTCCCCCTGAAAAATTCCCCTTTGTATTTTATTATTATTATTATTATTGTATTCAGATTTATCATTACCTTTATTATCATCACTGTCTTCACTGTCCGTCCCAAAAAGCTCATAGCTTGAGTATTGACGAGTGGGGGCAGGTGCAATAGTCACATGTTTACGTTTTTTTGCCGCTTTCGTAGTAGTACTGGAGTGTGAATGCGTCGTAGTAGGTTTCAGCTGGTGCGAGGTTGAAGGCTGCGCTACCTCATCTTCGGAATATTCTGAGTGGCGAGTTCCAGACCTGGAATTATGATTAGAATATACATGTTTATAAACTTAGGCAAAGACATTCGTATACTAACATATCAATCGCTCATGTCAGACCGTATTATTTCAAGTTGAAAAGTTCAAAGAGTTATGTATGAGTATATAATTATTATAACTCAATTATTGAATATTAATGTACAGTCAAGTGCGGATAATATTATACATTTTCGATTTGTACTACAAACGAAGAAGAAATGACTTGTGTACTAGCCTCATATCTTTTATTTACTATCTAATAAGTATAACAGTATGTATTCGAATCAACTATCTTATTATTCTGTAAAAATATAGATACCTACTATACTATATAGATGAATAGCTGTAATTATAAATGACCTATTGAAATGAATGAATAAGTGATGCATTCATTTCAATAGGTAAATTTAATGAATAAGTGATTCATTCATTTTAATCGATTTGGATGAATGAATAAATCATTAAATTAATTTTGAATATAATAGTAATATGTACTTACATTTTGTTGAAAGTTGCTGCTTCGAGGATGATTTTCTGAAGACACAAATGTACACCACAAGTTGGGACTGATGCATTTCCAGATCGCATCTCGGCTTAAATATACATCGGGTCACATGGGCTCCTATCCATATTTGTAAAAAAATCAACGTGATGGAAACACATCTAACTCATGAAAATGCTGCATCGACTGTAATCCTGTGAAAGCGAGACAGCGCTATACGCAGTATATAACAACATCTCGTTCCCACATCTTGAACATCGTTTATGTAGACAAATTAGGTCGTGATAGTGCACGTTTCCACTATACGTAGACGGTGAAAAACAATATATTAGAATAAAGTTACAGAAATATATTATGTTATTATATACATGGTTTTATCGCTGTAAGCCACCTCTTCCAGATAACCTCCAAGCCTACGATGGTCAATAAATAATATCACATCATTAAATATTTACCTACCGACTGTTTTCACAGAGTTAGTGTTTCAGAAATATCAATGACATAAGTACAGAGTATAGGTAGATCTGGTAAATTAAATAGTTAGATAGCGTTTGCTCAACTATAAAAAATATTGAAGTAGGTATGTTGGAAACGCGCGCTTCTAACTTTCCCGTCCGTATTCTATATCAATCCCCGCGCCCCATATAAGAATTTTAAGTGTGAAACTAATGTAAGCCTTATTATATTGCAGTTAGAGAGGAAATTTGTTTCCAATGAATGAGACGACTAAATAATTTATTTACAGAATAGGACCGTCAACTTTGTTTTGTTTGGAATGTATTTTATAGTGTACCTAGGTAATGTTGTGTGTAACATTTACTTGTATTCATATAAGATTCAAAATCGTTTGCGTAAATCAGATGTCTCAGATCTGGTTAGAGAAATTAAATTTGTACGGTTTAAATTATTTCCGCCTTTATTGTTAATTAATTAAGTACTAGTATTGTTTACCTCTAATATGCTCCTGAAAAAATAAACAACTGGTGTATAAAAGGATGATAGAAACAAATTGTACAACTATTTAAAAGTTTTCTTTATCCAGTAACTACCTCTCAAGAATTTCAATAATGGCGGTAAGTTTATATTTTATTGTTTTATTAATAATTCACAGACGGGGTTCGTTTCCACATTGTGAAAAGTAATGTTCATGTGAAGTATTTTGCAAGCCTCAATTAAAAATTTTGGTGTTGTTACAGATGTCTCCTGACTTTGATGTCTACTCGCCTAATCCAGCTGATCAAGTACTCCGTCAGAACGTCCTGAACTACTTCGAGCGGGATCGACCACTGGAAATAGATGAGCGACCCACTGATCGTTTAAATGTCGCTAGAAACATTGAGAAGTCAGGAAAAAGGAAGGCGGAGGAGGTTTTGTATTCTTACATCAAGAAACCATCCAAGGGTCCACAGTCTAAATTAATAAGAGTTCAAATATTTGATCTTGATGAAATGAAAAACACTGAAAACTATTCTTGTAATTGTGAGGCCAGCATTTGTGCACAGCATATAGTGGACTATACTTTTTCCGATGAAGTGTATAATTGTACTAAAGAGTTAATTCATAAAATGTGTAAAAAAATTATGTAATAGATATAGGTACCTATTGTATTGTATCAAATGTTTAATTTCATGTAAGTAATAGAATAAACTCATTTATTCTCATGCTTTGTTTCATTTCATTCATGTTTATAATACCTACGTACTAGTATTCAAATAATGATCGAATGAATCGAATTAATGTAATTAAATCAGTTAGCGGTATGAGCAAAGACTTTTATTCGGTTGTGTTATGATCCGCTTCCTTATTAGAGTTCGATAAGTAAACAAGTTGCGCTCGAGTCAGTTTCGCAACATCATTTACTGCAGACATTATTCAATCATATTTTATAGATAGGGACTCACTTTATGTAGAAAACATTTCGATCATTTTCCTTCTTATAAGAGAATGGATCATTATGAAGTGTTGAAAACATAAATTATTAGATTATATATACTCTCAATTAAAAATAAAAAGTGGAAATGGGGTAGCTGGATATCTTTTATCTGAAAGATATCCAGGTACCCCATTTCCCTCCTACTGTAGTGGTGACAACTTGACTATGGGACGCTTGATGGTGCCAGTTTGCGTTTTGATCGTAGTGGCTCGTACATGACCATCAGCTCCGGGGTGAATTTCTATGACTCGTCCCATGGCCCATTTTCCAGGCGGTAAGTTGTTGTCCTTGATCAGCACAATGTCGCCCTCCTTTATGTCCTTCTCATCTCTAACGATGTCTTCGCTCTCCCAGTATTTAGTGATTTCGTTTAAGTCGACGAGAGTCACGTGACAGTTCAGAGTCTTCAGCTTCCCACATAAAATCCATCCCAATTGAGTCTGTTGCGCAATAGGGGATTGTTTACTGCCTTTGAGTACCCCGTCAAGTAGGATATCGGAGTACACGTCGGCCCCTAGGAGTAGGTCTATAGGGCGCGACAAGTTGAATTCAGGATCAGCAAGTTTCAAGTTCTCTAAGTGTGGCCAGCTAGCCTTTTCAAACGTAGAGTTAGGTAAGTTATTTGTAAGTTTCTTCATTACTAGTGCTTCAGTGACGAATGAGTAGTCAGAGTGTATAGATTGGCAGTTAAGTTGAAGACGTCCCTTGCAGTCTCCGGATACGCTTCCCACTCCAGAAATAGTTGCGTTTAGTTTGCTCCGAGGCAGTCGAAGCAGTTGAGCTGCCTTATCAGTGATCAGGTTCACCTGGCTGCCTTGATCAAGCAAGGCTCTGAGCTTGACCTGAGTCCCATTGGCAGATGTTATCTGAATCAGTGCAGTAGGCAGTAAGATCTCCACCTCATCAGTAGCCAAGTGATTGGAGCATGGTTCAGCAGAAGTTGAAGGTCGTAGGTTAGTTGTATCTTTAGCGTAGTTAGATCCAGTAGGTAAGTTAGGCTTCGTATAGTTGTGCAATAGTGTATGATGTCTCATATTACATTCCTTGCATGTCTTTGTTGACGTGCATTTGCCGTTTCCGTGGCTATACAAACAGTTTTTGCACAAATGCAATTTCGCCACAGTATTGTTTCGTTGTGCGGCGTGCATATCGATGAACTTTGGACATTGCATCAGCACATGGCCTTCACCGCAGTTGGGGCACTGACCATAAGTAGTGTAATAAGTTTTCTTCGGCTCGTAATAATTTCTTTTTGCAGGATATGATTTGTAGTTAGGTTTCAGGAAGGCTGTCTTCGGGATGTTTGGGACTTCTTTCTTAGCGTTCTTCATAGTTTCGTAGGCCATAAACTTGCTCTCAAGAAAGTATAAAAAATCGCTGAGTGGTTGTAACTCGCGGTGATCTTGGAGCTCTTTCATGTAGTCAGCGTAAGTAGTAGAGTCGAGTTTCAGTGACATGATGTGTATGATGAGTGGATCCCAAGTAGTTGTATCTATGCCGATGTTTGCAAGGCCGTTAAGACACTCTGTGATGACGTCATGCATCTTCTTCAGGTTGTGGCTGTCAGGTTGTTGGATGACTAGCAAGTTCAGCATGGTGTTAATGAAAGATGTAAACTGCAGTCGCCGATTGTCATAACGCTGAGTCAGTATGTCCCAGCACGACTGGTAGTTATCGGCACTAATGCTCAGATGCTGCACTAATCTCTCCGCCTCACCTCGCAACCTCGTCTTCAGATGCTGCATCTTTTGCGCCTTATTGATCATAGGGTTGTTGTGGATAGCTTCCTTGAAAAGATCCTTGAAGGATATCCACTGGACGTAGTTGCCTGAGAACTCGGGGACCTCCATCTTTGGCGCCGATTTTTCATAGTGAGATGTTGACCAGATCTTGGAGTTGAGAAATCGCCTCATCTCGTCGTACTTCCCTTCCATGGTAACAAACATGTTGTAGTACTTGAAATTAGACCCATTGAGTAGGGGTTCTAATTCCCAGTGCTGTTTATCCACAGTATCCCACTTCGCCTTCAGTATGGAAAGATGATCTTCTAGTTCCCATCTTTCATAGTCAGCATTCTTGTCTATCTTAGACATAACACGGTCGAGAGCCTTAAAGTTACACTGCTGTTTCTCTAGTAACGAAGTCACAGATTTGTCATCTTCATCTTCCAGCATCCCGGACATGTCAAAAACTATAGTTTTTTGCTCCCGTATTTTTAGTAGTAATCCTTCCATATCCTCCTTAGTAGATTGATACAGTTCTTTCAGGTTTCCGAAAACATCTTCAGTGAAGTAGTGAATGTTCTTATCTTCTGTAGTTTCCAGAAGAGTAGCGTGTCTCGTCTGAAAGTCTTTCCATTGTACTTCAAGGGACTCCAGACGCTTGACCAAGTAGTCCTCAGTCTTCCTATCTCGGCCATCCTTTTTATAGTTAGCACATAGGGTCTTGATGTTGTTGAAGCACTCTTGTTGCAGCTTCATCATTGTAAATAGTAGTTGGTAAGTAGTTAGTAGTAGTAGAAATAAGTAAGTAATGACACGCAGAAGTAGTTCAGTAGCTCGAGGGTCTGGCACGTAGTAGACGGTGGCAGACAATAAGTAAGTAATGACACGAAGTAGTTGAGTAGCTCGGGGGTCTGGCACGTAGTAGACGGTGGCAGACAATAAGTAAGTAATGACAAGAAGAAGTAGTTGAGTAGTTCGAGGGTCTGGCACGTAGTAGACGGTGGCAGACGTAAGTAAGTAATGATGACACGCAGAAGTAGTTGAGTAGCTCGGGGGTCTGGCACGTAGTAGACGGTGGCAGACGTAGAGCGTGGTCGTGGTTCGTCTCGGTGATCTCACACCCTCAGTTACGCTATGTGCGCCTTCTCAATTTACCTGGTGAGACCCGCTTGTGGGAGGCCAGACAAACCGATTCGCTAACGTAATAAAGGAAAATAAGCTCACCAAGTTGTTGCTCGAATGACCATTAATGTAGGGGCTCCGCTTAGTAGACCACGAAGCTCCGTACATGAGTAGTAGTAAAGTGGTAGTTGTAGTAGTGAGTACGCCAAAGAGAAAGATCGCCGGGGTTTTAAGTAGTGTATTGTAGTAAAGTACAAGTAAACAATATGGCAATCTTTCCTTGATTAGTAACTGCTATGACAGTCGGTGACGTACTAGTAAATAAAAATATTATAATGTAAACAGTAATCACGCGCGGCCCAATATGGGGCGCGGTGTCAGCAAAAACGCGAATGTACGATGGCTTGCCCGTACAGCGAGTTTATATAGATATTTGTTTGTTATCTCTTCACATCTTATAACTGAACCAATATTCTTGAAATTTCGTCTTAGAATAGGACTGATACTTTCTTCCCTGAATTGTGATATATACGCATTTTGGCACTACTATTTCATACAAACAGTTAGGTATTTCAGTACCTGACTATTAATTACTCTGTAAGAGAAATACTATTACTATTAGATTTTTAGGTTTCATTTCATTGGTTAAATATAGAATCTAGAACTGCCGTGTACCATTATCATTTAATGATTAGTTAATAGATAAAAAGTACTTGATAAAGTATTAAGCAACTTATCATTTATCAACGTTATATGAATTTCATCAGTTTAATGGTTACCTACCCTTAATTGACTTTGATGACGAAAGATGTGTCCTTTTTTTCTGTTACATTATAAATTAAGGTTAGGCCACAGAAGTGTTATCGTATTTGTTATCTATAATGCACGTTTTCCCACGTTAACGCCGGATCTGCGTTTGCCGATCGCGGTTTCCAAAACTCGCCTTTTAGCTCTAAAAAGCCTGTACGGCTAGGATTTTATATGTTTTTTTTCTTTTGAATATAAAAGCGTATAGCTTGTTATCGGTCAATACGAGATATTCCTGCGCGTGTATTATTGTCTATTACTTAACACGTTTCGGAACACTGAGATGTTTATTGGTTTTATACATACTGGTAAACCGATTTGAGGAATTTTACATCAAGCATATTTGGGGCCTTGGAGCAAGCCCCCAAGGCATTCCCCTAACCTCCTCGGCACTGTTATATCACCACGACATGAACGAGAGATGAGACGAAACGACATAAAAAGAGACGAAATGTTGTATGAAAAATGAGAAATACTACTAATGAGAGTATGGGTAACACAACACACAAGATGTAAATTTGATCGCATTTTTTAATAAAAGGAAAATGTATTTTTATTGTTTTGGAAATCAGTGCCGGCATGTAAAAATGGATGACAATCTACACGACGATATACTGATTAGATAAAGATGACGCCACTTTGTGTAACAGCTTTCGATTTCGTTAAGTAGCAATATATTTTTGAGAACATCATTGATTTAATTAAATAATAGACAATAAACGTACAAACCTAATTACTGTTAAAACACTGCATATATTTAATCTATCAATTAATTAAATGACTTTAATAAACTACGTAAGATATATAAATTAGTATAAAAACTACAAAGTTAATTCTAATTAGTAATTTAAACGGCGGAGCACATCACGTCTTATCTAGCGTGTGAAAATCAATTTGATATAATTATTGTGATAATTTGAAATTCCCAGTAACATCTACAGTAGGAGTAGGTGTTAAGTTTCATTAGAAATAGTTAATTGTCTACAGAGACTTCATGTCTAATTAACCGGCGCCCGAGTGCACCGCACCCCTTGCACCCCCTGGTAGAGACGGCCCTGGATTTAATGTTCCTTTTCTTACCAATACTAATATGATCTCTCCTATCTACAAATAATATGTTGTAACGAAAAAGTTTGGCCTTTTTGTAGTTCATCTAAACTATATTAAATTGTATCTAAACATTTCCTTTTCTATATTATATGTAGGTAGGTATTTCTCTTTTACTATAAGTCATACCTGGTGCTTCTAATTCCAAATTATTTATATGCTAACTTTTATTCGATACTGGCTAACACGGCCGCAGTGCAAAGCCATAAAATCAGCAAAAAAAGCTTCTCTCAACTACAAACACATATTATGCGAAATGTTAGAAAACATACAATCGATGTTAGGTTTATCTCAAACATTGGTAGCACGCGTACCGCCGCACATGTATTGTCTTATCTGTGACGTACCCATGATAGTGACATTTGAATGCATTGATTGTTCTGGGTCATTACAATCGTAAGTTCATAACACAATTAATGAACTTAATATTTTTATTTGTTGTAACATTCCCCTAATCGCGTTGATTTTTCATAGTATATTATGTATGCTGCGATTAGTCGGTTATTATTATACTAAACTGTTACGTTCTTTGTAGAGACCAGCTGTAAAATTTCCTGAAACAGTTTTCAACCTTAATCTCGTATGCATAGTCTATATTCAATTGGATAACTTCATGTGATTGTCGAATTTATTACTTTTTTTACTAATAAAATGTAATATACCAGCGAGCTAAAGGGATTGAAGTTTCATAAGTAACCAGCTGCACCCAGCAGGTTTACCGTCATATTATTAGTAAAATTGGTTCTCATAGGTTTCTAAAGTAGACTAACATCATTTTAAAAATTGAATCAAAACCTCCATTGCTATACAAACTAATTAAGTATGTAAAAAAAACTTACCCTAATGTTATTTTACAATTAATTAGGGGTGTTTTCGGGGTCAAAATAATTCTATTGTATTTAGTAAGCATTTTAGAAAAAAAAATTGCCTCATCGCTACAGTAGATAAAAATATATTGGACATGACGTATTTTTTCTTTTTTCGTACTTATAAACAAAATATAACAAAGATACTAGGCATCAAACTTTAGGAGTGGGAGTCTTTGACGTCACTCCGTGAGAAAAAAATGCCATACGGCGTGAGGTCACACGCAATTCTAACGGGCTATATCTTTATAATTTTTGGTCTATTCTGCAAATGCAAAAATACGTATCTTTTATTTTTGAACAATTTAAAAGACGCACTAATTACATTTTTTAAAGCAACAAGCCTATTGTATGAAACATACTCAATTAATTAAAGTTGTTGTAAACCAAATTGTTGCATTCAGTACCTAATATTTAGTAAGTAACAATAATAATAGCTATCAGCAAGTGCAACTTCTACTCCCTAATCAGTACAAATTAAGATCGATATAAAGTCCCAATTATCTATCATGAGGTGCTTAATGTACATTTTTTTATAGTAGCACGGGGTAATAGCTCTCAGTCAATAGTACAGTAGTACATATTGTATTTTACAGGTATTGCTATGCTGGTCTGCGGAAGAAGGTCAAGTTGGAGGTACCACAGTTACCGGATTTAGCAGACACGTCTAAGGTAATATTATACATACCTACTTATCTATACTTATAATAAATCTGTAGAGAGGTCAATTCTGTACATAAAATATTTTTTCAAAATAACTATCAGGGGGTGATAAGTGATCGATACTGATACCAAAAATGCAATCAGTAAAATTTTTGTCTGTCTGTCTGTCTGTCTGTATGTTCGTTATAGAAAAAAAAAACTACTGAACAGATTTTGACGAAACTTGGTACAATTATTCTTCATACTCCTGGGCAGGTTATAGGATACTTTTCATCACGCTACAATCAATAGGAGCGGAGCAGTGACGGGAAGTGTTGGGAAAACGCGAGAAATTTAAACCTGTATGTTTGAACGCGCATTACGCGAAAACTACTGCATAGAATTGAATGCGGTTTTCACCAATGTATTGCTAGAAGTCTAACTTAAAACTTAGGCACAAGGTATAGATGTGTATTATATGGAAGTCCGTTATTTTTGAAACCCGATATCCACGCGAGCGACGCCGCTGGCACAGCTAGTAATACATATAAATTTAGTCCCAATAATAACCTGCCATGTTGGCGTACAATAATTATTGCAGTTTTTAAATTTTTTACAAGTCAAGTGAGGAAATTCAGCTATCTATAA
>CM062096.1:14625117-14802875 GCA_031163375.1 Conogethes punctiferalis | reverse complement strand
AAATTCTTTCAGTTTCTGAATTTCACGGACCCCCTTTATCTTGTTAAACCCTTTCACATCTTTTAACCCTTTGACCGCCGCAGATATTTTCGTTTTAATCTTTCTTTTCGTTATAACTTGGCGGGGGTGAGGGGGGTTTGGGGTTATGCCACCACAGTCGCATTCCATATTTCGAAATAAAACATTATTATTCCATAACATGCTATTTATTATCAATTAAGTACACTATCACTAATTACTATTTAATTAAATATTCTTATGCTAGGTCGCCACATTGCGTGCACTGGCAAAAAGTTATCAGATGTCATGAAGGGCCAAGCTGACTTGAACTCTACACGCCCCCAATTAGTCTACAATCATAAATTTAACATCTTTGCCAAAATATGTGAATGGCCGTTTCGCATACAATGAAGGTAGGTATGTTTTTTTCGTTTTCGGGTTTTAAGGGTGCGAGCACTAAAATCTCCTGCTTGTTTAGTAAGTAGGTTAGGTTCGTTTGGTAGGTTGGTTGCCTTAGTTAGACATAGGCCTGACTTGACTTGGGGCCGAAATTCGATTAGGAGTGTATTATTATTTAAAAGTTCTCTGGTATTTGGATCGTGTTGTGTCTTTTGCATGAGATATGAATGGGCAGTCATGTAGCTTTATATATTGTACTTCGCTTCTTTGTAGGAGTCGGGCACGCGATGTGTGCAGGCGGGAGCGTGTCGCAGACTCGGCGGCGTCTCGCGCCACGCCACGCCGAGCCGCGCGGCGGGCGACGGACGCGACGGACGCCGGCCGCAGTCCGCCCGTGCCGACGCGACGCGCGCACGTGTCTCAGCGCGAACGCTCGCGACCACACGCGACTCGCGATCACCCAATAAAATTTACTTACGCGCGATTACATACATTGCGAATTATCACTTAACTGTGCTTCATTTAATTCGGAATTTTATTAGGGTATATGCATCAGTTTAAAAATTATTCACAGTGTTATTTGTAGAAGTGGTGTAAGTTTTGGGTTTTTTAATCATTTAATTCGATTCCATTTATAGTAAAACAGTATAAAACGCTGTAAGTATAACGAGGTATGTGTACACATTATGCTCTTTTCATGTTAAAAACTAAAAATATAAATAAATTAAATGGAAATAAAAACTCTTGCAATAATTCTTATTATTATTTTATTAGTAAACTTGAAAATATCTCCATGAAACTTATCTGTCCTAAACATTTGTAAGTCCTTGCTTCCTACTTAATGATAAAAGCGAAAGTGCATTCTGTTTATTTATTTTTTATCTGATTCGCGTCCTAACGGAGTACGGAGTAGAGTTCAGATTGGTTCATGGCTTAGCAGAGCCTCGGTAGTGCTATGATAACTTTGTGCTTATTGAATTTCATTAATAGCGTTCTTGACATCCACGCGTCAAGAGGTTCATATTAATGACGAACGAAAAGATTAGTCTATTTTAAAATTAATTTTTAAATTATAGAGCTGAAGAGGTATTCCAGTATTTCTACTATTTGTTTTAACAGTAAATTTATATCAAATTAAATTGTATATTTTAATGTTACGCTTCAATAAGATTACATAATTTTAACAGAGATCGTTTTTGGATGTCGCAGAGACTTTAGTAAGCAGTATCAGTATAGAGTTTCAAACATAATAGAAAAGTTTCTTTCCTAAATTGAATCGAACGAGTTTTCTTTTTAAATATTACCTGTATGATTTTCGTATGCCATCAGAGGTGCATCACCCTAAATCCAAAACAGTACGGTTTCATGCCCCAACGCGGAACCGAGGACGCCCTCTATGACCTATTGAAACACGTAAGAACAGAACTACGCGAGAAGAAGTCGGTAGTTATAGTTTCACTGGACATAGAGGGCGCCTTTGACAACGCTTGGTGGCCGGCTCTAAAATACCAATTGGCCCAGAAACGCTGCCCACGAAATCTATACCTTGCAGTGGAATCTTATCTCAAGGACAGAAAGATAGTGGTTAATTATGCAGGAGAGACTAGCGAAAGGGGAACCACTAAAGGATGTGTTCAAGGCTCCATAGGGGGGCCGACATTCTGGAACCTCATCCTAGACTCCCTAAAGTTTCTTTCCTAAATTGAATCGAACGAGTTTTCTTTTTAAATATTACCTGTATGATTTTCGTATGCCATCAGAGGTGCATCACGGAGTGAAGAGTAAAAGGGTTTTTAGATAGGTACAAATTTTTATACCGTCAAATTTGTACGAGTAGGCATATCCTGTGATGACGAATAAAAGAATTTGATTTGAATTTGGAATCCGCCACATATTATCGCCACAGAGGTTATAGAAAATTGTTTGTTCAATAGGCTATTATGGCTAAAAATTGTAATCAGTCTGTCTTTTAACTTATTCAAAAATAAAAGAAACGTATTTTTCCTCTTTTCATTCAAATAAACAATAGCAAAGATACAAGGCCTCAACAGTTAGGAGTGGGAGTGTTTGACGTCACTCGCTCCCGTAAAAATGCCTCACCGAGTGACGTCACGCGTAATTTCAACGGGCTATAACTTTATAATTAACTAGCTTTTGCCCGCGACTTCGTCCGCGTGTTTAAATTTATACATACAAAAGTTTTTTCCCGCTAACTCCCGTTCCCGTGGGAATTTCTCAAAATACAGCCATAAGTAAACTTTATATTTACTAAGGTACCTGCATGCCAAATTTCAAGCGTCTAACTTAAGCGGTTTAGATTTTTCATACAAAAGGATTTTCCCGCTAATTCCCGTTCCCGTGGGAATTTCGGGAATTCCTTTCTTAGTGCACCCCTACGGTACCTAAGCTACGTCCCTTCCAAATTTCAAGTGCCTACGTTTAGCCGTTTGGGCTGTGCGTTGATATGTCAGTCAGTCAGTCAGTCAGTCAGTCAGTCAGTCAGTTTCTCCTTTTATATTTTTACAATAACTTAAATAAAATTCACGAAAGTATTTTTTATACATATCCCCTCAAACTTTGAGATGAGATGGTTAGTATGCATTGTTTGAGCCATTATTTAATAAGGTGACGTAAAAAAGAATGTTGAATTACAAATTCCTAATAAAAAGAATGAAACCTTTTGAAGTCCGTTTAAAATTGCTCTACAAATTCATGTTAGGTTTTCATATTAGATTAAAAGCCTCTTGTCTCGTGGGGAACTTTTCAAATTTAACTTTCTCAGTATAGAATATTACGATGTACTACAAATAGGTACCTAGATATTAGTATTCTAGCGAGCAATGCCTAAAAACTTGTACAACTCGTAAATATTTCGTCTGTCTTATTTTTGGGAGAAAAGTATATTGATACTAGCTTTTGCCCGCGACTTCGTCCGCGTGTTTAAATTTATACATACAAAAGTTTTTTCCCGCTAACTCCCGTTCCCGTGGGAATTTCTCAAAATACAGCCATAAGTAAACTTTATATTTACTAAGGTACCTGCATGCCAAATTTCAAGCGTCTAACTTAAGCGGTTTAGATTTTTCATACAAAAGGATTTTCCCGCTAATTCCCGTTCCCGTGGGAATTTCGGGAATTCCTTTCTTAGTGCACCCCTACGGTACCTAAGCTACGTCCCTTCCAAATTTCAAGTGCCTACGTTTAGCCGTTTGGGCTGTGCGTTGATATGTCAGTCAGTCAGTCAGTCAGTCAGTCAGTCAGTCAGTTTCTCCTTTTATATATATAGATTAGTCTAATTCACAAATAAAAAAATTCTTTTATTTTCGAATAAGCTAAAAGACGGACTGATTACATTTTTTAGCCATAATAGCTTATTAGGTCTTAGCTGAAGCTGAGTAGGTTCGTCATCATCAGTTTGCAAACGTCCACTGCTGGACTTAGGTGTAGGTGACTGTGCATGCATATACCCTATGTACGTCATATAGGTGGTATACAACAGGAGTGTGTGGTGCGTACGGTACGGAGTGCAGTGTGATGGTGTGGCGGGGCGGCGGGCGCGGCGCGCGGCGGGGCGCGGCGCGGTGAGCGCGCGGATGGCGGCGCGCGCGCTGGCGCTGCTGGCGGCGGCGCTGGCGGCGGCGGGGCCCCGCGCGTCGGGGGCGGCGTGCGCGCCCCCGCCGGGGCCCTGCGCGTGCGCCGACGGCGGCGCGCGGCTCGACTGCCGGGGCGCGGGCCTGCGCCGGCTGCCGCCCTTGCACGAGAACCTGCTCTCGCTGTGAGTTTATTTTTATATATTTTTTAAAATAAGTATTAAAAACATATGGTGTCATACCTACAACAGGGTTTCTCAAAGTGGGGTTCGCGAACCCTTAGCGGTTCGCCTTTAGACGGTAGCGGGATCGCGGAAAGAATTATGTAATGGTGGCTTTCAAGGGTGTCTGATTTTCACGGAGGCGCGCACGCACTGAATGGACTCGGTACATACAGGAAAACCATATTTTCTTCTATCGGTAGCTTATTTTATTTTGGATAAGGGGTTCGCGATATACAAAGGTACGTAGGGCAACAGGTAAGTTTGAGAAACCCGGTCATACAAGACGACTTTAAACTATAACGGACAGTGATTTCTTTTCAACCTCAGCGGTGAGACAAAATACTTAAATCCTAAGGAAAACTGCATAAAACAACTCATGGATGTTTTATCAAAATTAAGAATAGGATTAAGTTTATCAGACACCGAGACTCATTTATTCCAGAAAGAGTGAGAGCATTTTTTGCAATGTTATTCCTCCAAAGGGTGATGACGCGTTGATGTCTTTTGTTTGAATCATCATCTCCAATCAATAAATTAGAAATATGACTCTACAAACAAAATAAATATTGAAGTATAATACAGTGCTGATAAGGGCATACCTACCTAAGAATATACTTATTTATTGTCTTCTCAACAACCGTAATACATATGTAACTACATATTACATATTCGCAAGATATTCGTACATAAATGAAGAAAGCTCAATCACAGGAGCACGTGTCTAGTGGAGTTGGTTTTCAGGCCTATCCTATAAGTATGCAGTTTTGAAACTTTTGACACTTAGACGAGAGTTTGGATCTTTTTCAGTGAAAAAAGGGGGGATTCTTTGTTGGCAACGTGGTATGGCAAAAATGGCATAATATTGTACTTAGCCTTAATAAGTCTTAACTCAATAGCTGTCCGCAAAGCAAACATAATATTAACAGTAACGTGTTTTTTTTTCTAAATGACTACGAT
This sequence comes from Conogethes punctiferalis, assembly GCA_031163375.1. Classification (NCBI taxonomy): domain Eukaryota; kingdom Metazoa; phylum Arthropoda; class Insecta; order Lepidoptera; family Crambidae; genus Conogethes; species Conogethes punctiferalis. Next base: position 14,797,705 of record CM062096.1, on the reverse strand, counting down.
GATGGCCAGGCCGGCCTTGTCATAATCACCGGACTGTTGGGGGAGCGGAAGGCTCTCACCCCTAGAATTACAAGCAGTGCATGAGACAGTCAATGTGTTCAATCTTTCCATGTACGAGTAGTCTATAAATGGCGGCAAATTACAATATAATTGACTATAACAACCACTGGCGATTTCGAAAGCTAACACAATATTTTTTCTATCGTTTTTACGTTCAATCGGTTGCTCCCTATTTTGTCTTATTGGTGTACGTACCGTACATACGGAATATAATAAGTTAGGGTTTATTGACACGAGCGATCCGGCGCGAGGTGTGTCGCGAGCGTGATTGATGACGGCTGCCCCGCTCTAAGTCCTGCAATCTGTCGGGAGGGGGAGCGGGGAGGCGGCAAGACTCGCGGCCGCTCCCGTCAGCCTTTAATCAGAGCGGAATGCTGCCATTTTTCGGGAACACCCGCCGCCGTTGATAAAATACTTTTGTGTCGGATTCCATTGTATGCCGCTGCAATTAATAGCGGTCTGCGGAGCGAGCGGGGGAGCCTGGCGAATGGGCTCCGCCTGGAGTGGGCACGTGATTACTGTTTGCATTCTGGCCACCAAAGTGTTGTTTTAGGCAACCGCTAAGAAAGAATTTTGTTCAATTCTACTCCCAAGGGGATAAACTAGGGGATGAAACTCTATTCCACGCGGACGACGTCGCTGGCACAGCTAGTTGTGATCTCACCCTCGATTAGCGGGCAAGATTAAACTTAGTTTATATTCCTCAAAACCACATGTGTGGTCAGCAGATCCTTTAAGACCTTACGGGGCTTATTTTAATAATTTCTATTAAAATGAGATACGTTCTTAGCTTCAGTCTGAGTATAAAATATTTAAATTTTGCCCCTTCTGATCGAATCCTTTAATATTACAACTAACATTTCCGTAATAATTAACTGTTAAAACCCATAAGTTAACGAAGCTAACTAAAATAATTTAGTGAAGCTTACAGCAAAACTATTTGAGGAAGTGTGCACTGCACTTCCTCGCAAACGCATTCCTACGGGCTGCGCCGTGGTAGGGTTGTCCGATTGGGCGGGACGTCCCGTAAAATATTAGAAGATTTATTATATTTACCCCTTAGTCGATCGAAAGCTCCAAACGTTACGAAATCTTTTTAATTGGGATGTTAATTGACCTACTTCTATTTTTTGGTATAAGGATATATCAAAATATTTCAAAGATATTGTGCATACTATAGTGGCACTGTCATCAAGATAAATTAATGTTAATTCATAAACCTGTTCCATTAATTTTAATATGTTCCCATTCCATCAACCCCAAATGTACCCAATATCGACCCATATATTAGGTAAGTTATATGATTTTTTGTCCCAATATATTAAACCCATTGGATTGGCAACACTAGTTAGTAGACATACCGCGACGGCAGGGATGCGAGCCCGGAATGTCGGCTCGCGACGCGGCAGCCGATATCCCACGGGACTTGCTGTCTTCAGCGTCATACCGATTACTACCTCTCAAGTTATTCAAACTAAACTATTTCCAACTTCTTCATTATAATAGCGTCTATAACTATTCTATAGGGACTTTCTGTATCATAAAAACATGTTCTAAATTTTTTTTATAAAAAACTCGACATCTTTATTCACCAGAACAGACTACATAGGCTTCGCCATCTGCCCTCCACTTTGATCGATCTTGGGCTTCTTGCATCCAGCACTTTCTAGCTATCCTGCGCAATGCCGGCCATACGCGCTATGGTCCGTAGGGTAGACCATATTACAAAGTACTCTGTGGCGTAGGCCGTAGCGTCTATGGCCGGCAGAAGTCGTCGCTCCACCTGCTCAGAGGGCGTCCTACATTACGTTTGCTTATAAGCGGTATCCACTCTAGAACTCTTTCTAAAAGGATTTCTTTTTCATTGTCAGAGGTAGCCCTATCAAGTGGCTGGACGTAAATCAACAGCGCACTGCGCGTCGGCGCGGACTAAATCAATTACTGATAATACGAGGCATCATCAGCCCGCGCTTATTAAAGCGCCTTGTTTGCTGAGCGAGCCTTTGAGCGGCGGGCGAGCCTGAATTAATCGCTTAAAGATTAGCTTGTTTATTTTGTACTAAATCTCTTTTATTACTTGAAATATTTTCGTCTAGGATTAATGTTAATCATTTACGTAGGCAGAGAAAGCTCTGGAAATTAACCTCTTTTCTTTCTATCTGAACCGACAGAATCTCCATCTTGGCTGGTGGCACGATCATCAATCAGTGTGACCAGCACAGACAGGATTCGATGTATTTACCCAGCGTTGCACGAGGCCCACCTGGGGAGCGAGCCATCGCTCCCGAAAGATGGGGTAGAGATATTTGCCCTCCCCAGAACTGGAGCTTCAATCGCTTTCATTCGGTTTGCTTTGACGCTACCTGTAGCCTTGCCATTTGGTCAATATCAATACACCATCAGCAAGGTAATATGATGAGAAATAAAAGAAATGAAATACCTACTTTTAAATAGAACATAATAATCCTATTATATCAGCGACTTGCTCCGGGCTAATGAATATGAAACGGCGAGACAGAAGCCCCTATTAAATGTTGTGTTTATTTTGCTGCGTTACCGGGAATGTAAAAGCTATCGAGTTGCAATAGGAGCGGGGTCGAGTGCAGCGAGTGGGAAGAGGGGGGAGGGGGGATGTTACTATTTATAGGAACTGAATGCGAGGACGAGGGCAATTAGTCGCATCAAAGCGGGCCCTCTCATATCGGATTATTGCCGCTCCCGGGAAGGCCGCTGCAACGGGACGCTGATAATACCGCCCACTGATTTATTCCGCGCTCCGCAATGAACTATGACGTTAATAAGCTTTTGTTTCATAGTCAATTACTATCATTTTATAAGAAGCTTTCGTTTCGCGTTAAATAATACGTTTCAACTGCCGTTTATTATTTTCCGGAAGTTAATCAACTACCTAGGAAATTGATAAATTTACGAGTTTTGTTATGTACCGGTGACATAGTCATACCTGTAGTACGAGTAGGTACTCGAACATCGGCCACCGAGCGCTCGCGGCGCAGCCTCACGTGAGGCGATAATGGCCCTCGAGATAATGGCCGGGTGCGCCTCATACAGTCGCGTGCGAAGCGCCGCGTGGCCCTCTGGCCTCCGCGGGCTTTGTCGTATCTGCGGCTGACCCATATACCACCTCTGATTTGATATTCCGCTATCTGATACCCGATATCTGCTATTCAGGGGGACTTAAATAACGATTTAGAAAAGGTAACAATATTTTATACAGTACTCCGACCCGCCCTCGCTTCGTTACGGGTAGGTAGATATTTAAAAACACTTTAGAAAACTCTTAAAATTATTTATCAGCGCTATTATATTAATGCATGTATCATACATAAAAAATTTTCCTCTTCAAGCACTTTATTAAAAAATCCGCGTCAAAACCCGTTGCGTAGTTTCAAAGATCTAAACATACCTACATTACATACCCCTTCCCCTTTATTTAAATAGTTAAAGAGGTAGGAGGAGGAGAGGTAGAGGATAACCTCAACCCAATGGTTGTCTGGAAGAGATCGCTGAAAGCGATAATGCTTCCTATTTTGTACCTCGATTAGTCTTTGTATCTAGTTTTTAAGTCAACTGTTTGATGTGCAATAAAGAATATCTACCTATATAAATAGACAATAAGGGGCAAACGGACAAACTACGTAATCCACGCAGTCATCAGTAGGTATAAATATATTTATAGGAGTATTCACTACATTATTACTGTACTTTTATTTATTACCTTCATAGGTACTTGATGTTTGTTTAAAAAGGCTACTTAGAGCAACCATATTATCCTTATTACGCAATTTGCATACTTACCAGTAAAAGTAATTCGGTACCGGCGCCGCATCCCGGGCACGCGGAAGTGCCTTAATCGCGCCTCCCTCGGGGGCTATCTTTTGTAGAAAAAACATGTCCCTCTACCATAGAGCTCGAGTTGTAGTATCCTTATACAACTGATCAGTTTGTCCAAAAACGTACACCTAATGAAGAAATAATACTTACCTTAATAGCGTTATATAGCAAACACCATGAGCGCGTTTGTGCGTATTTTAAAATTTATAATACGTGTGTACCGAGAAAAGTCATGGTAGAAGTACATACTATAAAAATCTATCAAAAATGTTATAAAACGGATAATGAACTGTATGCATTGAACACTTAGTTGAAAGGTGTTTGGGGAAAGGCAGAAAGGGGTAAAGTTATTTGTGGCAGTACGAGAGTTAAACTCGGCTCTACCGACGGAGAGGACATGTAGATAGTAGTATGCTACGCGTTATTTCGCGGAGGTCACTCCCACTACTACTTTTCCTCCTGCGAGCGCCTTGGCGAATTCTTCAAACTAATAGATATATTGCAATAAATACTCAACGATTTACACACCAAAACTGAATCATCGCCTTTATCAAGGCCCTGCCAAAGGCCGCTGCAAGGTTATGGCTCGATTAGATAAATAATTAAATTGTATTCTAATAATAATCAAATGATGTATTGTGCATAGTGGGGTTATTAGTTTTATCGGTAGAAATAATTGCCTAGGCTTGCTTCCTGTCATTCCGCTGATATGATATCGATTATGTTATGGGACTGTGGTACTACTCGTAAGTTGGTACTGTAGCGTCAGCATAGACTTTGTACAGTAGGTCACAGCTGACGCACATACACGTTAGTATTTAAGTAAATAACAATCAATAAACTGGGCTCAAATAAATTAGTGGATACTGAAGTAATACTACCCTCCCCCTAAGACAATTGTCTTGCAGTGGACGTTTGATGGTGATGATACTTTTATGCAAATTGCGAAAAATAAATATGTACTTTCATTCATATTAATTGCTGATGATTACACCCCAGTCATGGCCGTGACGAGAATAGAGGGACATTGAAACCGATGCCGTCAGCCGCTCAATGATTTTGAATGTTTTTTTTAAATATAAAGTATATTTTACGTAATATAAAAATGGTAATAATCCACGTCCCACTCGTCCGCTGTTTAAAAAATGCTTAATATTTTCTCAGTACACGGTTTGATAGCTCTCCTGTTCGCAGTATTCGCATGAGTTCACTCTGAGCGCATATGAATGAAGCCGCGATATGAATCAAGATGTGCGATATACATTGCTCCTGCCACCATTCCATAGTGACGTCATCGAGCGGGATTAACGACAGACCTTGCGTACACTTTATGGCCATTCAATATTATGAGCAACAAAATTGCGAGCGAAATTAATAACAATTCTCGGCTTTGAAAAAAATATTTCAACGCTCATAAAAGTTTATCAAAATTACAAATTTGGTTTCCGGGACTAATTTATATTTATACTGTAGGTACCTCACCGCTCCTTTAAAGATTTTTGATGTTATCCTATCTTCTGACCTTCGCACATAAGTACCTACTCGTAGTATTATTTCTGTATTCTCTTATTATTTTGTAACTAATTGCACTGGTTGGAGTGCTCAAGTAGCAACACAGTCCCATAACATAATCGATATCATATCAGCGGAATACAAGCCTAGGCAGAAACCGCACTTACAAGATACGTCTATTCGAGAAAAGATAGGTAGTGCCCTTGCGCTTCGCTTGGCTCGTCTTGGCGAGGGCACGACCGTGCCCTCAGATTCCATTCAATATATTTAATTATGTGGGTAAAGGAGCTCATTCGGAAGAGCGAAGTTTGTGTTTACTGCGTACTAACAACTCGCATAAAACTCGCAGGAAACGCGCAGGTCATTTCCCTCTCGGTTTGAATTTTCGCCGCACATATATTCATAATATCGTATATGCTGATGGATTTATACGGGCGCTCCATTATACCCATATCGGATTAAACTCGGACGCGGCGACCGGCCGCCGACTAAAATATAGGGGACCGAGTGCCAGTTGAAATGCGCGAGTGATTATCTGAGCACGGCGACCGGCGCGACTGACGTGTACCAAATAGAGCGGGCACCGGGGCTTATTTGAAACAATCTCAGCGCGTCACTTATTCATCACCATCATCATCAGCCTGCAAACGTCCACTGCTGGACATAGGCCTCCCCCAATGTAAATTTTCATTTGGGGGGATTTTCTTTAGTCAGTAAGCTTGGGAGGCGGATCGGCACTCGCAGTTTGTTTCATTTGTACCTGGGTCACTTATTCCAGCGTTCAAAATGCGGACGCTCGAGGCCACTTTTAATTAGATTTCACGTTCTCCTTCAAGATGGAAATCAAAATGCGTATTGGATGTAAACATGAATGCAGACCAAAGTAACGTTTTACAAATCTTGCACTGCAGAGCAAGATAGAGTTACGCTCGATGGTGCCCGCCGCACACAGCCCGCTGCGTCAATATTGTCCGCGCGGACATCAGGGATACGTTCTCACTAATTGTGTTTGCGGGGATCTCCCTGGTAAAATGCTAATAGTTTAATATATTGAAAATAGCGGATAAAGCAATGTTTACGAAAATAAAAAAAATTTATATACTCTTAGCTGGCTCTGGTTGAAATTACGACATCTATTTCTTCTAGCGACCTGCTCTAGGTTCGCTACGGGTGTTTCAGACAAATATCTATTTCATTGACGTTTTAGTGAGGATACTTAACCTTTTCTAGCAATAAATACGGGTGTATTAATCAGTGCGAATGTAGCTTTACAATGATGTAAGAATTTTTGAAATCGGCACAGTAGTTTTTGAGTTTAATCATTACAAACATACTACGTACGAGTATATCATTATAACATACGAGTAATATTAGTAGATTAACTATTACTAAAATAGATTAGATGTACATACCAAAGTACCTAGCTATTAAAGAGTACGTAAACTACGACGGGTTTATCAATTTTATCAATTACATAAACAGTAAATTGCTTTTACTCGATGTAGCGAGATCCGTCAACAGGAAATTAGAGTGCCGGATGATTTAGGGCCGACGACACATTAAATCTTATTAGGTTTCTTATTGTCTCCTCCCCTCCGTCGCTCTCGCAGAGGTCAAGAGCTTGAATTTAAGCAATTGGCTTTGACCTTGTCGTTTTATTTTCCTGTTGCAGACCCATTGGGCTCGTAGCCGGAGCAAGTGAGTACACGATGCGAATAAAGTGTTAAAGGTTATTCATTTGTAAGATAACAAATTAATAGGATGCGAGAAGCCCAAGATCGAGCAGAGTGGCGTGCAATGAGGGTTTTCTGTAAGCCAGATGGCACCACGCAAAAGACAGGTCCAGCTATCATGTGATTGGTCAGTTGGTATGTAAATGTCAGGGCCATGTCAAAATGAACCAATCACGTAACAGTTGGACCTCCTTTCATGTAGTGCCATCTGGTGGATTTCTTTTTTCATAAAACCCTCATTGTAGAGGCCTAAGTCCAGCAGTGGATTGCGAAAGGCCGGTGATGATGAAATTAATAGCGTGACGTACATACGCAGTTTATCGAATATGAAACAAAACGAAAGAAGTTAGCTTTGATGTAATGTCAAATGTGGACAACTGTATCAGCTTCAGCATTCGGTACACAGCGAAGCATTCGGACTAGTGCTGGACGAGTGATCTGGCACAAAACGGCGGCTACTAAGAATTTGCTTTAAAATATTAAGGGGCAATATCCTGACAACTGCAGCGCCAAACCATAATATGTTAGTTACGTGAACAAATCCCTGTAAGGCACTAACCTGCGCCCGTTACACAAGTAGACAGTTACGTCACATATCCCAGCTATTGCACTAGCTGAAAACATAAAAATGCTTTCACATTTTTATTTGCCGGACTGACATGGCGCTGAGTGCTGTCTACCTGGTGACTGTGATGCCAAGTAGATAGGTAGGTAGTACTTTATTACACACCATACAATTGACTTAAATCTAAGAATAATAGACATGTGAACAACTAGGCGGCAAGTATGCACATCGCACGCACTTCAGCATTGTATCAGAGCACTGCAGAGCGGTTGTGACTGTCCACACTCGTGCGCTCATAAATTGAGCTTTCGCCTGTGGGGAGGGCGCGAGAGCGGGAGGGCGGGAGGGCGCGAGAGCGGGAGGGCGGGAGGGCGGCGGATCCCCGTGATGACCGGCTCCTGCGCTGTCACTCGCCACTCTCGTAAACAGCCTCGTAAAATTATTTACATTTGCCGCGTACTTTTTTACGTCCTCCCAGTATCGGCCTGGCGATTACTATATCGTCGGGCAAATTGGATTGTTTGCTCGCCCGTATCTAATGCACTAAAACACTGGGGTTTCTTTTGGTTATTTTATTTAGTAATAAAATAAAATTGTATTTCGATTCCGGTTTATTCATGTACCGTTATTTTGGTGTACATGAACTTTCGGAATGAGGCTGGATAATGAGAGGCTGTTCAATATTCGTACGCGTAGTTTATTCTGTAATGTAAAAAGATTTTTAAGTCGGCTCATACCAAAAATTCAAGGTTCGACAGGTGGCTACATCTTGATACGATTACCATTTGAATATGTATGTATATGTAACAAAATAATATATAAAACCAATATACGAGTATCTATGTATTAAAATAATTTGAAACTAACACGAGCTTGTTGGTAACAACCATTTGAATGAGAGACGTCCACTATTGGATTTCTTAATCGACATAGAGGAAAGTATTGTTTTTCAAAGCTAAAAAACTTTGATCAGCGATGTTGAATCATACATGACAGTAGGTATCAAACCTGGCCATGCGGCGGCGGACGAAGCCTGTGTACCGGTCGTGCGAGCGTCTGACAAACACGAGTTGTCAATGCGTGAACTTGCGTTGCGAATTCGCGCCACAGTCTACGTGTGGGCCGGTGAACGAGTGGCGCCATTGAGCCGACCCTGTAGGCACATTCCAAACATGCTTAGGTACTCGTAGCTCTCGGTAAGAATGAAAGAAATCGCCCACGAGATTCATTTCCCCTTTCATTAGTATCTCACTTGAACTCCGTCCGTTGACCTGAACAGGTAACATGATTCCACCAAAAAGCCTGCCAACCAAGATGCTCTCTCCACATGCCTTGCGCTGCCAAAAAGGTATCAGATCTCACGTAGAGTTACGCTTCTAGCTATACACGCCCTCATTTTACAAAGTCAGGTTCAATTATCAACAATAGAACGGCCATCACGTTTTCTTTAAAATGACACATTCACAGCAAGTCTCTTATTCAAGCCTCATGAATTGGAACCCTCGAAGCAATTTTAATTAGATTTTTTTTCCTTAAATAGAGAGTCAAAACTACAATCATAACGCATATTAAATGTACAATTGTAAATACAAATTGTGCACCATTGAGGCGCGCTTTTAACGCACACAAGGCCTTTCGATTCGTAATTCACTTGTATTTGGTCACATGAGCGACTATAGTTACTGCAAGGGTCAAATATATGAGTAATGTAGAGCTCCTGAAGTTAGGCTTCTGGCCAGGTTAATGATCTATAAAGGTTCATCACTGTAGTCTCTGCGACTGTGCGGCGAGCAGGCGGAGGAGTGCTCGGTGAGTGCGCGTGCGCCGGCGGCGGTGCATGCGTGTCGCCCATTCACCGCCGCTGTGGGTCGAGGCCGGTGCACCGGCGGGCCTGTGGGGGGCCTCAGGAGGGGGGGGGGGGGACTGGGTCGCATACAGACACACGGCACTGGGCGCGTGCCAGCACGGCCGCCTCGCTAACTGCCCATCGCGATATAGTCCGATGCTCGTAAACTTTGACCAACACTTGCATTGATTGCAGATTATCAATAAATGTGCCATATACTGTACGTGTTTATGACAGTTTAACTACTTAACGTGTCGGTCGAATGTATTAGCTTAAGCATCTAATTGTAGTGTGAAGGATGGAAGAAGGGATGTGAAACCATTACTACAAACTCTATTTCTTACTATAGGCAGGTACAAAATGTGATCATAGAAGATGGTAGGTAATTATATCATTCAGCATCAGCCTCTCGCAGTCCACTAAGACTGAACACGAGCCTCTCCAATTGTTCGCCAGTAACTGGATCACGGGCCTCTCCCACCCAGCTCTAGCCAGTTAAATCTTAATTTTGTGTTAATGTGGCGTTTCCTGGAAATCTAAGATCTTTGCCAATCTGGAAACTTCTTTTATAAAGACTTGCCTAAGAGCCAAAACTACTCGTATTTTAATCGTAAAATCTCAAACTTAAACTTAAACTGAAATTTTAATATTTCTAATAAGTCGGAATAGGTAATTCTCTAACCAGCTTACCATATCGATAATATGCTTTCTGAAAAGCAGACCTTAATTAATGCTATAGGGCTTTAGCGCTCGATAGAGATCAAATACATACTTATTACTTATATGAGCAGTATCCTTCCAGTACCTTCGCCATTTGTAGATACCCGAAAGCAATAAAAGACTGGACCCCAAAAACCTCCGTTGGCAGCCTCCGCAGCATTTTATTTAAGTTTAATTACATGGAGTCGTTGACGGCAGGCGCGCAGTCTGTTACGGTTAGACGTCCCGCGCTGAAGGTCGGCTTATGGAGTTGATTTGTTATCAGGTTGTTTGGATGGTGATTTACGAGCGGTTAATTACGCGGCGGGAGTGGCTCCGCACAATCGGCGGCTGAATGAATTAATTAGGGGTAGCGCATTTATCGCGCGGCCGACGACCTCTGGCCTGTCCCCCCTCCCCTCGCGCCCCCCACCGGCTCCGACGTCACGGCGGAGCGTCTCGGGGTCTTGAAAAATTACATTCGTAGCTGAAAAACTGAAGCAATGAATTCAAAGTCTGAGAAGCATTATTTTGTTTAATTGGTTTTTACGCCGTTCGCATCTATTTCTATCATTGTTTCACAAAAAAGAAACAACAATAAAGCATAATAAATAGTGCATTTACATGTTAATTTTACATGTTTCATTATCATCTCTCTTAACAGGTACCCGTGGTAACATAGCATGAAGTGCTCGCTAAGTAGACGTTGTCAGATGAGCACTTAAACTGTTTAATGTATGTAAATATTCTGATTAACCGTTGAGACCAATGTAAGCATCTTATGTGACAATTTGGTAATTGACAAGAAACTGAGGGTGGTTGCTATAATGACTGAGTTGCTCCATTTAACTTTTTATCTTGCCTTTAGTATAATATGCCGAACATTTATTTCTTTACCAACGTATGCTATCCCGTTGCTGGGCAAGGGTCTCCCCCAAACTTTTCCACAAAGACTCTAGTACTTGATAATTTGATCATTTACAAAACTGTTAATTGATATGAAGGGAGCCACTACAATGCTACATTATCGTTAAAAAAAGAAGAAGGCCAATATGTAGCATCGACAAGATCAGGTTGTCATAACAAGCGGCGCGAGTCCGCCCGCCCTTCGGTGCAGCAGCGCACTATCCGCTCGGCGCTCGCTGTGCGCTCTCGACACACAGACACATAGCTCGCACTCCGACGAACAGCTCCCAGGTGGAGTTTTCCCGCTTACAAATAATTTTCTAACTGAACAATAATAGACAAAATACTTTCTACGAGGGTACGTAGATTACTCATTCTTTGAGTAGGTAGGTTGTGTTGCCTTATACGATCGTATTGTTTGAACCTAGTGCTGATGGTGCAATGTTAGTTTTATACAATATCTATAGACTGTGACGGAGTTATGCCATATAGGGGGTACAGAAAGCGGCTCTTGTTGTGCGCGTACTTATGTATCACGAAATCAAGCTAAAGCTCCAGAAAGTTTACTCATCTGTTTGTCCCAGGTGTAAAGAAACTTTGTTATTTATAGACCGTTACGATTAACTACGGACTCTCAAGAGTACCTAGATAATTTTAGATATAATCTGGAACTAAAGGAAAATGCAACTTCATAGGATACTGCTACTTTTGATTGTAATATTTGTTGTATCTTCATTACATGTTATTATAAAGGTTAGGTAGTTTGCCAGTTTCCATTTAGATGTGGGATAAATATAGATCTTAATAATGTCTGCGCCCTTAAAATGGGTAAGTCGTCCATGAAAATCTTAATTTCCGCGTCCCTAAAAGAGGGGGAGGTAACATTAGCACCAGGCCTCTTGACCTGATTAGCAATAACTTTATTAAAAAGGATCACTCAAAGTCAAACTCATAAAATGCTAATGGAGTCCATTTCACTTTTAATTCTTATCCGGAGAGTTTTATTGCTCGCTGCTTAAGCAGAAGTCGATAACTAATTTGCATCACGATTTGAGTTATAAGAAAAGTTCCGCTCATTCGGCCCCGGACCCTAAACGATAAATAACGGACGGGATTAGATTACAAGTTTTCGCCGCGTAAAAAATGGTCACAAAAGCTATTAATTTCCTCAAGCGAAACTGTCAATCATTACGGGTATCACGATCGGCCGAAATTAAATCTGGTGAATGAGGTGCGTAGCCGGCGCGTGTGGGGGCGTGGGGGTGGGTGAGCGGCGGACAGAGGCGGCGCGGAGTGGTGCGGAGTGGTGCGGAGAGGTGCGGAGCGGTGTCGGCGACCCGCGATGATGGATGGCGGCAATAACGAGCGCGCCTCGTCACTCGCCGCGGCCGCGTCGACACTTCGCCGCCTCAGCCGCCTCATCCGCCTCATCCGCCTCATCCCTCGGAGCCGTCGCGATACAAATCTCTCCATCACGAGATCGCGCTTCGCGCATTTGGGACAAAAACTTGCCTCTTGCTTTGACGTGTACGCATTTGAATTGGTACTTACTCTTTAAACACATTGAGCAACTCCGTTCATTGAATGTGCGCTCGCGTGTTCGGTCTATACAAAGTATGTGATAAGTAGTTAGATAGAAAATTGTCCGTGTGGTTTCCGAATTTAGAAAAAGACTACCCCATCTCACCTTGTGAGAGATGAGAATATCAGGATACGGGCAACAGCGTTTACCTGGGCACAAATAAAACCTACTGCCACCAACCCGCCAACCAAGCGTGGTGACTAAGGCAATTCTTCCGAACTGTCATTGGGCGACGCCTATGTCCAGCAGTGGACGTCTGCAGGTGGATGATGATGATGGCACATTTATACAAAGACAAATAAATAATACAGCATTATTCAACAAAATCATTTACTAAATTGGAATGTCTACAACAGCAATGCAAAACGTTAATGGCTCAAAGAGTTATTTACTCGACGAGTAAACCGACGATTTTCATTTTATTGCTGAATGTTGATGATAAAATTAGCGATCCGAAACATCGCAAATAATATTACTGCTACGTAGACAATAAATTGCCGAGAATCCACTCAACAGTTGCTTATTCATCGTTAAGTTAAAAAAATTAGGTTCAAAAAGCTAATTTGTATCCCGTTTATGTCCATTTATTACGGCCTGTTAAACGTCAAGGAAAACATCGTGTGAAAATCTCTTCTAATTACTTGCTGACTAAGGCGTGAAATTGAGTACGTCAAGGAAAATTCGATAAAGAAAACCAAATGGAACTTTATTATTACATAACCTATGTAGTTGTTATTAAAAGGTTAGGAAGGGCAAGGAAGGTCATGTTGAGATTTTTTAAAACAATTTATGATCCTTTTTCTTTAATGTTATACCTAAATCAATAAAAGAGTAAATTGTTGCATGCTATTATGTGACAGGATACTGAATCAAGCAAAAGCTACCCAATTGGTATGGCCCTCTGCCCAATTTCCCGTAACACAATATGTTTTTTTAGGTATTATTAATGCTTACGCGATTAAAGTAACTCTTAAAGAGGTTCTAAGAGAAGAAGTAAACGTAAATGAAACTGTAACTAACATAAGAGTCTACACTCTTATGTATTATACTCGTATTTTGAGTACCCACTTACGATACGATCCAAAAATACCAACAAATGAATTATTAAGCGATGAAAATGTAGCAGAAACACGTTGAAGTAATATCATTAATATGGAGCAGCGGTCGCGGCGTCGATAACTCGCGGCAGGAGCAGGAGCCGCGTCCGGAGCGAGCTGTAGTGGTGATGAGGGCGCGTCGGCGAATACAAAGCGCCATCCGTCTCCGGCGCTGGTTTGCATGTTAATTGACGAGGAGCGGCCTCCGCGCACCCACAGACGGAATAACAAGCAGCGTTGCACCGCGAGGCGACAATACGATCGCTAATACTTTCTGATTATCTGTGTGGTATCAAATTTGGAATAAGACTACCTTATCTCATCCCGAGGGGGATGTCGAAGTCGACTAAGGGAGACGAGCAGCACCGTTTACCTGGGTGCAAATAAAACTTACTTACTGCCAACCTACCAACCCGCCTGCCGTGAGTGGTGACTAAGGCCAATTCTCCAAGAGACAATTGTAATTAGGGGAGGCGTGCTGCACAGGTATATGATATTTTCTGATTAGGTCATTATCGTAACATAACGCACAGATGACAAAGCATCCAAGTTTTATGCAGATGTCGTCATCGTAAGAGCGATAGCCTTATACTGAGCGGAGATCGTTTGGGTACTTTAGTTTTAAGCTGCTAAATGATGTCATTATTATCATCAATCTGCAGATAATCACTGGACATAGGCCTTCCCCAGTGGCAATTGTCATTTGGGCGGATTGGCCATAGTCAGTCACCACACTTGGCAGGCGGGTTTGTGACCGCACTAGTTCTTATTTGAACTCGAGTAAACGCTGCTATTCCTTTCCTGATATTCCCCAAATGATGCATACCTATTTGGTGCCTAATGCGGCGAGAATGGAGTCATTTTGAGGAACTGTTGTTGTTGTTGAAAAAAGCGTAACAGAAAAGCAAATGAAAATTGTCTATGACATATAGGTACCGATTCAGATCGCCTAAGTAATACCTCTAACACTAAACCGCAAGTGCACTAAGGAACATTTGCGTATCTAATAAAAGAACGAAATGTTTTATTCACCGACACGGAAACATAAAGAACGCTATAAAAATGTTACCCTTTGTGACACCAGAAAGGCAACAACTATAAATAAAGTAGCAGGCAATAGGATTGTGCGTAACCATTTATCTCTAAATATTTAGATCTAGATTTTCAATCGCTTCAGGCATCATTTACTATAAGCACCGCCAGCTCTTACTACGGGCGAATAGCGGGAGCATTTACCTGGGTACAAATAAAACCTCCTTCGGTCACCAAACCAAAACGACCAAAAGTAGGGAAGCAAGGGAGCGACCCAGCATCTTTTCGCTCCAAGCCACCCCCACTTGCATCCTGCCGAATAACAAGCGAGGTTGTGGCAAGCGACTGGTGGCGGTGTAACCATCACGATTAAAAGCGTAGCTAAATGCCACATGCCGATTACGGGCAGCAGCGTCATCGAAGCGGGAAGCTACGCCCTGCGATCGACAACCCGCCTACCCAGAGCGTAGCGATTATGGGTACCTACCTAAAGCCTCCAGGTGTTTGCTCAAAGTGGCCAACGACTGGAGAGGCCTGTGTCCAGCAGTGGACTGCAATAGACTGATGATGTTAGTCCCCAAACTTGTCGTCAATATGGCGCCGACTGAACTTTCTGATTCCTTGCGTGGCAAAAAGAATTCTCGCTTGGGCAGCATTTAGCTCTGGTGCCGATGGTTCGGCGTTTCCGCCGCGATCTCCGACCCATAAATTGCGAGGTCCCATTCTATGTATGTGTCTATCTTCTCCCATTGAGGAAGGCGCCCTTGCGCGCCCTTGACCCCGGCCGTTTGTCACGGGCGTCAGCGCCTCGTAAGCAGTTATGTCGCGCGCAGGCAGCCGCGATATGTGATGGTGGATTTTTTGCCGAATAAAATCCGATTTATTGTTAGGTGTTTATCGAAATGCCAGCGCCAATGTACAGGCTAAGCGCGAAGTGAATTTGAGCACCGAGAGCTACGCACCTCTAAATTTTAATAGGTACCTAATAGTTCTTAAGCCGATATGTATAGAAGCTAAATTATTACATACATTAACTATAATGTTTACCATCCGTGAAAGAACTACGGGAACTGGAATGGCGCGTCCAATTTACATATCGAAGTGGAAATGGACCGGACATGTCACCAGACGCTCCGATAGTCGACTCGGGTTGGCGAATGGCGACCGCAGTAGGTTTTATTTGTACGCAGGTAAACGCTGCTACCCGTTTCCTGATATTTCCTAGTCATCTTTTACTATACCCACAGGATGAGATGGGGTGGTCCTATTTTAAATCCGGAAAGCACACGTATGATAAAATGTACCATTCTTCTACATTCCAATTCCCATGTTATTACAAAGAGACGACTCTTCCCGACCGACCGAGAGACGCTATCATACACGAGTATGATAGCGTCTCTCGGTCGGTCGGGGGTCCCGCGGTCGGGCGGTCGGGGGTCGGACGGTCGGCGGTCGGCGGTCGGCGGTCGCGCGGTCGTAGCCGCCGTAACCGCTTTACGAGCGCCGCCGCCGCTGACTGCGCCGTTCTGTGCCACTTATACGTGTTTTACTGAGCAATTGTCATAATTTTCTAAGAAAATTTTCGAACACTTTGTTTTTTAGCAGACGCAAGTGGAAAGCTGTGGTTATTTCTGTCCCCTCGCCTTTTTTATTGACTAAATTAGGTGTGCATTGTCTAACGCACTCTCTATTTAATTTGTAACTAAGTGTTAAACTTGTATAGGTAATGATAACAGGATAATGTAAGTTTGAAAGTGTCACTAATCACCCAGCTCTGAAATTACGTAGAATAGTACCTACTGATAAATTCTAAGTTTACATAGGTACAGACAGCGAGAAGGCGACTTTGTTGTATACTACGAGTCTCTAGTAATGTTAGTGATAGGTAATATTCATGTAGTCTTAACACTTCAGAGCACTTCTTAAATGTGGTTGCGGATGAATTAACGAGCTTTGGACGACCGAATCCACCAGCCCTCCTGAGTTGTTGATGAATGTGTTGTTGTTGCAGAGATGTGTCCAACAACAACATCAGCACGCTGCCCCGCGACGCGCTGCAGCCCGCCGCCGGCCTGCGCGACCTGTGAGTACCCCTCACACCCTCTGCACACCTCCACCGCTGGACACAGGCCTCCCCAAGGATAATCTTCATTTGGCAGATGGGCCTTAGTCACCACGCTTGGCACTGCAGGCGGGTGGGCGACAGTAGGTTTTATTTGTACTCAAGCAGACGCTGCTGCCCGTTTTCTGGTGTTCCCTTAGTCGTCTTCTAACGACACCCGCGGGATGAGATGGGTTGGTCCAATTCTACGTATATATACGTATGCTGAAAACACACGCCCGCGTATAGAGTCTTACTTGCTGTTGTTATTAACGTCTTTGGAGATTATATCATTCTAGTAAACATTTTCTATAATTTATGCATAGTAGTCGCGTCGTGACCTTCGACGATCTAATTTCTTGAGTTTTGATTTACAAAGACTGCGAGACATTCGTGTAACAAATTTCTCGTAGTTTTAATATTATACGGAGGTATACGAAATCTAAATAAGTTATCCGGCATGCATTATTAATGGAGTTCGCGACGCTGCGCGGCAGGTGACCCTAATTGCAAATAAGGTGACGATAGTTGTAGCTAGTACTGTTTGGCGGAATGGCGCGGGCGGCGAAGGCGCAGGCGCACGCAGGGTCGCTGGGCTGACGCTCGTTGTAGCGGTTGTGACCCAGAGGGTCGGGTGGTCATGACAATGGTCTTGCCAGGCCAGCAATGTGACGAATTCTTTTCCCTGCAACACATTCAACAAATCAGACTGTTGCGCTCAATGACCATTCTGTAAAGTAGATGTCTTCAATTCTATCCGTAGATTATACCCTACGTACTAGTGTGTAAATACTGTATATATTAATGCGTCATTTTGTTCCACTACATCAATGCATTTATTGATGTGCTACATAAAATAAACATATTCATCTACAATTGCAATGAACACTTGCGTGCCCTACTAAAGTGACACATGTATTCTAAGCAAAACGAGAAGATTAAGATTCCTTTACCGCATATGTGAGAGTAGGTACGTAATTAAAATAACGAGAAAATTAACTAAATGATGTGGGAAGTGTCTTTAAAACACCAACCGACTTTCAACTTAACATTTGAAGGCCTGATTTGATAAGTACATATATGAATGAATAAGTAAAATGATCTTATTCAGAATTCCCCACCACTCATATCTCTTCAAAATATCGCGCCAAAAACGAAAAATATAGATTTTTGCGTAGTTCGTCAATGAATGAACATTGAACAGGTTGTACACAGCATAAGTAGCAGACAAAGTACACTTGCCATAAGGTCACGGACGCATTTCGTCTGTGCTCGAGAGCAGGCGTCATCAATATTAGGTACAAATTTTGGTAACTTGCAATGTTTACAATAATATAGACACTTGTCTGTCCGTGTGGTTTTTGACTTTAATATAGGACCCAACTCACCCGTGGGTGTCGTAGAAGACGACTAAGGGAATATCAGGAAGTGGACAGCAGCATACACCTGGATACAAACAAAACCTACGGCGGCCAGCCCGCCTGCCCAGCGTGGCGACTAGGCGAATCCCCCCACATGACAAGTACGAGATGGACTCACGACGTGATTGAGACAGCGGGGATCCTTTGGACCCTAACCCTTTGGAGGCCTACGTTTAGTAGTGGACGTCTGCAGGCCGATGATGATAAATAGATAATAAATATCACACAACATCACATACATTGCTCCGATCCGAATGTGAGTAGCTTAAGCGCTTGTGTTATGGGTATCAGAACAACGAAGGTACCACAAATATATACTTAAGACCAAATATAAACACCCAGACACGGAACAAACACAAGTGTTCATCACACGAATGTTTGTCCCGGGGTCCCTACCAATTGAGCCACCGATTGATGTAAAGTGTTTGTAGTCATAACGTAGCGGCATAGTCTAATCTGATCATATTTTCGCTCCAAGCCACCCTCATCTGCTCGAGCCGAATGCTGCATCCAGCCGAATAACAAACGAGGCTCTGACAACTGGTGGCGGTATAACCATCACGATTGCAAGCGTAGCCAAATACCACAGGCCGATGACGTTACAAGCAAGAAGCTACGCCTTGCGTCCAGAACGTGTCTCCAGATGCTCGCCCAAAGTGGCGAACAACTGGAGAGGCGTATTTGGCGAGGTCCGGCAATGGATCCCGATAGGCTGATGATGATGTTTGGTTGTAGGAACCTGTCGTCGAACCGCTTGGAGTCGATATCGGCGGGCGCGCTGGGCGGCGCGGCGCTGGCGCGGCTGTGGCTGGACCGCTGCGGGCTGCGGCGGCTGCCGGCGCACGCGCTGCGCGACCTGCACCACCTGCACTACCTGTGAGTACAGCACAGCTGCACGCGCTATACGTGTACGATTAGGCGTTAGGCGTGCTACGGAACATGCAATTCGGATTCCTTGATATTCCTTTATTTTCTCGATTTTGACAATTATGTAATGATAATGTGTATCGGAAACGAGGCCTATGTTAAGCTGTGGACGGCCCAAGGCCGCAGTCGCAGCCAGCGTGCAATGGTTTTGAGAATTCTTGAGTTGAGGATTACCATTGTGTGTACAAGATTGGCCAGCCAAGACCCTGCGTTACCGAGTCAAGCTGCTGTTACCAGGGAGCGCCTTTTTAATAGTGAAACGTCAACTTTTAATATGTCGAAGGGCTGAAATATTAACCCGCACTAAATTTATATCATAAACTGCTGCAAATAAATTGATATCTGCTGCTAACTAATTGGTATGAAAGCGGCGACTCAATAAAAGCAGGACAAAATTGCAAAAATACATTGTCGAAAATAAAGCTGGGAAAGTTGAGACGAACTTTTATTGAGAAGCATCTGTGTTTCAAACTCCCATTCGTCCCCTCACTGGTATATTTTTTCCTCGTAAACGAATGCATATGATACGAAACAACCATAAATGGGAAAATATGGTATTCGGAAACCGCCATATTTGCCTTAGTAAAACTTTGTTTACGGAAGGATTGAATCCATATTATTATTATATTTATTTATGTATTGCTTTATTATTATTACGTTATACGTATTCTATCTATTGCTTTTTATACACAAGTTTTATTATTATATTTTTTTGTTTTAATTCTAAGAATTTTATGTAAGAACTAGCTGTGCCAGCGACTTCGTCCGCGTGGAATAGTTTCTTGGGTAGTGATTTTAATGACCCCCAGTGCCTGGCAGCTGGCAGCGGCGCGGCGCAGATCTCGGCGCGCTTTTTATACCTACCCGCGCAAACGTACAGCAGGCTCGACGTGATTAGTTAAATGGGCGTAACTTTTTTATTTATGGACCGATTAACATGAAACAAACACTAAATGTTAAGGGAAGCTTCCAGCAATATATTAGCGAAAACCGCATCTTAATCGGATACGCGGTTTCTGAGATTAGCGTGCACAAACATACAGACAAACAGACAAACAGACAAACCGACAAACAGACAAAAATTCCAAAAATCATTGTTTTGGGTACTATTGCATTAATAAAGGCCTCCCATAATATTTTTTCACAAATATCTTCCATGTACAGACAGCGATTCGTTACATTTTTATTATATGTATAGATGCTAGTATTCTATTAGGTATAAGTATATTAAAATTAAAATTTGATATAACATTTTGTTACTAATTCTGAATCAGTTGAAAGCTCACTTCAATCCTTGTAGCAATTAGAGCGCTCATTTCTACAACATAATGTATTGTTGTATGTAATTCTTATACCTAGTTTTAAGTCAACTGTATGGTGTGTGTAATGTACGCGTAGCATAGTGTGCGCGTGGCTGCGTCCCCGCACCCCTCCCTAGCGGGCCCCGCGCCCGCGCCTTTATATTATTACACCAGTGCGCAACGAACTAGCGTCTTTGATTGTTCTCCCGCGTCATTCCTAATACAAGTGTGCAGATACCTAACAGTGGCGACGACTTCCGCGTGTGCATAGTTTGTTCAGCACCATGGCCAGCACTGGAGCGCATATAGGAATCTTAAATAGTTTCGATCATAATGCCCAGTGCTGGCGGATTTATAAAGGACGGTTGACGCAGTATTTTATCGCAAACGACATCGGCGGGGAGGCGGACAAGGCGCAGATTAAAAAAAAAGCCATCCTACTCAGCGCACTGAGTGAGGGCACTTATAGTCTGTTAACAGACTTGGCTCAGCCCGGAAGCGTTGAGGGGTTGGCGTACGAACAGGTTCTAGAGCTACTGGACAACCATTTTACGCCTAAACGTGTGGGTTTCGGCGAGCGCCATGTTTTTTATGCTGCCACGCAACAGCCGGGAGAGTCGCATTCACTATGGGCGGCACGGCTGCGTGGTTTGTCGGCGCATTGTGGGTTTCACTCTATTGAAGAGACGCTGCGTGACAAATTTTTGATGGGGATGCGGCCGGGAGTGGAAAAGGAGAAGCTTTACACACAAGACTTAACCGGGTTGACAATGGCGAAGGCGCTGGAGTTGGCGGAAGTGTACAACTGTGCGCGAAGCGCGGCCGCGGCGAGCTCGGGCGGCGCCGCCGGGTCCGCCGGCAGCGCGCCCGCCGCGCCGCCGCCGAGCGACGCGCCGCTGTTCGCCATCGCCAAAACGTGCAAAGTAAAGTGTAGTGTGTGCGGGTATAGCAACCACAAAGCGGCGGAGTGCAGGTTCGCCAGCTATGTGTGTCGGAAGTGTCACGTGAAGGGCCATTTGCGTAGAATGTGTACGAAAGTTAACTACGTAGAGGTGGACGGCGGTGACAAGGGTGAGGATGACGATGACGGTAAGTTGTTTTGCATACGATCCTTGAGCGGAGAACCCATGGTGGAGACGGTATCTATTAACAGAAAGCAATATAAATTTGAGTTAGATAGCGGATCCGCGGTTAGCGTTATATCAGAGGATTATTACAGAATCCATTTTAGCCATGTGCCGTTGTCAGTCCCACGTAAACACTTGATGACATATACTGGTAAGAACATCACATGTATAGGTACGATTAGGCAACCGGTGTCATACGCGGGACAAAATCATCAACTCGAAATGTACGTGATCCGCGACGGCGGGCCCCCTCTTTTGGGCCGGGATTTTATATCCAAGTTTCAACTGAAACTGTCGCGAGTGAATTATTGCCTTGACGCAGATTTAATTGCAACGTTACAAGACCGGTATTCACAATTATGGTCCGATAAATTAGGGACGTTTAATAAATACAAAGTAAAGTTATCATTAAAGGAGGATGCAAAGCCAGTTTTTTTTAAAGCGCGCCCGATCGCCTTCTCATTACGCGACAAAGTAGAACAGGAAATCGATAGATTAGTCGTTTTGGGTGTTCTAGTTCCGGTCGAATATTCCGATTACGCCTCACCGATAGTTCCGGTTCTCAAACGCAATGGTTCGGTGAGACTATGTGCGGATTACTCGGTCAGTCTTAACAAACAATTATTAGTAGAACAATATCCACTCCCCACAGCAAACGAATTGTTCTCAAAAATATATGGAGGCGAGCAGTTCACCAAGCTTGATTTATCAATGGCTTACAACCAATTTGTTCTGGACGAGGAATCGCAGAGCTTTACGTGTATCAACACGCACCGCGGCCTGTTTAAATACACGCGGCTCGTGTTCGGTCTGGCCAGCGCGCCGGCCGTGTTCCAGCGCGCCATCGAGAGCGTGCTTGCCGGGTTGGACGGCGTGCTGTGCCTATTGGACGACATCTTGGTAACAGGCAGGAATAGGCAGGAACACCTGGACAGGCTTCACGCGGTTCTCGAGCGACTTCAAAATGCAGGACTAACCTTACAAAAGGAAAAATGTGAGTTTTTTAAGGATGAGGTTAGCTATTTAGGGTACGTGATTAATAAGGATGGTTTAAAAAAGGCACCGGAAAAAGTTAAAGCCATGGTTGAAGCCCCTGTCCCAGCGAACGTGGGTCAGCTGCAGTCGTTTCTGGGCTTAATTAATTACTACCGCAATTTTATACCGAATGCTTCGTCTGTACTCAGTCCGTTGTATGATTTATTAAAAAAGGGGACTAAATGGAATTGGTCAGATTGTCATGATAAGGTTTTTTCGAAAATCAAGGAGTTGCTGGCTTCAGATGAGGTACTTACTCATTACAATCCGAATGCAAAACTCATACTGACGGTGGATGCTTCGCCCTCTGGGTTAGGAGCCATTTTATCTCAGGCTGATGCAGACGGGGTAGAAAGGCCTATAGCGTACGCGTCACGAACGCTGAACGCAGCGGAAAAGAGATACGCACAAATTCAAAAGGAGGCCACGGCTATTATCTTCGGCGTACGGCGCTTCCATCAGTATTTGTACGGCAGGTCGGAGCCTTTCATACTCCGTACGGATCATAAGCCGTTGATCTCTATTTTTGGGCCATATAAAGGCATACCAGAGGTATCGGCAAACAGATTGCAGCGGTATGCATTGTTTTTAAGCGGCTACAATTATAAAATAGAGTACATTAAAAGTATTGATAATAGCGCCGACTATTTTTCCCGCGCAAGCCTGCCTGCGGCCCGCCCCGTAGCGAGCGCGGCCGGGTTGCCTAGCAACGCGGCCGTCCGCGCCCGCGCCGATTGTTTGTGCGACGACGCGGGGCGCTGCGCCAAAAGCGAGCCGATTTGTGACCGCGCGACTTACAATTTTTTTGTAGTGGACGGTAGCTTGCCAGTGACGGTAGAGAAATTGAGGGAGGAAACTAAGAACGACGTGCTTTTAAATAAAGTATCTAGATTTATAATTAATGGTTGGCCGTCTAAAGTCAGTGACCTAAATTTAAAACCGTTTTTCCTCTGCAAGTCACAATTGTCCGTAGAAAATGGATGCGTAATGAGAGGTCACAAAGTCGTCGTACCAGAAAATCTGAGAGGGATTATCTTAAAAGAGCTTCACTCGTCACACTTGGGCATAGTTAAAACTAAAGCTGAGGCCCGCTCAAGATTTTGGTTTCCTGGTATTGACGACTGCATAGAGAGAGTGATAGCTTCTTGTGATATATGCATCCAATTGCGTCCATCTCCGCCGCGCGCCCCGCCCGCACCCTGGGAGCAGCCGCCAGGCCCGTTCAGTCGCATTCACATAGATTTCTTGGGTCCAATTAGAGGTTATACGTATTTAGTGGTAGTGGACGCATTTACCAAATGGGTAGAGGTATACCATATGTCAAATACAACTACATCTAGCGCGGTGATTGAGAGGCTCTGCGATTTTATAGCAAGGTTCGGAATGCCGCAAACGTTGGCGAGTGACAACGGCACAGCTTTTTGTTCGCAGGAATTTCAAATGTTTTGTGTATCGAATGGAATTAAACATATTACATCACCAGTTTATCACCCAGCCAGCAATGGCCAGGCGGAAAGTTTCGTAAAAATAGTGAAAAAGGGGATAAAATCTTGCTTAGTAAATAGCAACCCTAATAAAGATGGTAAGCTCAAACTATTAAAATATTTGATGGATTATCGCAACTCCGTTCATACTACCACGGGTCTCTCACCTTCTCAAATGGTTTTCAGTCGGAAATTAAGATCGCGTTTGGATATTTGTGATCCAAAGTCATCGTCACCCACGTCATCGGCGTTATCTAATCACGGTTCTAATAACCAGTTTACGCAAACTAAGACAGACAACATTAGACAGTTTAAAGAAAAGGAAGAAATTTTTTTTAAGAAATACAGTAATAAAGACCAATTTGTATGGACCAAGGGGACAATTTTTAAAAAATTAGGTAGGGTGGTATATTTGGTAAAAGAAAAAGACAATATAACAATACATAAAAGACACAGCAACCAGCTGATGCTAAATAAAGGCTGGTCTGGTCATGGGGGTCACGGAGCATTCCTAGAGCCGCCGCAGCTGGTGTCGTCGACACCGCCGCCGCCGCCGACGTCCCCGCCGCGACCACTGTCGCCGCTGCCGCTGCAGCCGAGTGCTTCGCCGCCTTCCCCAGCGCCACAGGCTCCAGTCCGGGCTTTTGAGCCAACATCGGAAGACGGACCAACAACGGACAACCAGAGACGGGGCCCTGTTTTGAGAAGTCGTTTACGGGGTCTCCGCCAGCATTGCTCTTTTTGCAATTAGCAATTATTGTAGGTTATATTTTTGGGTTAGGTTGTATTATATTTTGTTATTTGTAATTGAAAAAATAGGGTAAGGAAGTGTAATGTACGCGTAGCATAGTGTGCGCGTGGCTGCGTCCCCGCACCCCTCCCTAGCGGGCCCCGCGCCCGCGCCTTTATATTATTACACCAGTGCGCAACGAACTAGCGTCTTTGATTGTTCTCCCGCGTCATTCCTAATACAAGTGTGCAGATACCTAACAGTGTGCAATGCATAATATCTAAATAATGCATAATATTTGTATCTGAACAATACAAAGAAAATATAACTTATTTGAAATGGTTAAGTTCACGTTCATACTCGGACATACAGGACAGTTCTGACAGACAATATGACGTAGTTATGTTGATAAACAAATCAAGTATATGCCTCCGGCCAAAACCAATTTGGGACATCATGCTCCTCTGGCCAGATGTTGTGGGACATATAACCAGCTTCACCTGAGTGACATTGATATTTTTCACGACTCCTTGCCTACTTTTAGACGCAAGTTATTGGATGCACTGTCAGGTAGATAGAGAACCAATATTGTTTTTAATTTAATACCCTTTGTTTTATTTTTTATGATTTAAGTGTTCTTTTGTTTTACATAAATTTTATTATAAATGTTGTGAGCACCTTTAAAAGGTATATATGCAAGCCCTATAGCAAAAGCTGAGTCTTTGTTTTTTAAGTAATGTTTTTGTATGTATACTGTTGGTGTTCCTTTTAAAATAAATAAATAAGTATATTGTAGCGTTTCGCCGCACCTGCGGATCATTCAACCA
The DNA here is from genome assembly GCA_031163375.1 of Conogethes punctiferalis. NCBI lineage: Eukaryota > Metazoa > Arthropoda > Insecta > Lepidoptera > Crambidae > Conogethes > Conogethes punctiferalis. The sequence continues at coordinate 14,771,868 of CM062096.1, read as the reverse complement.
GGGATCGGGTTCGTCTCCCCCGCGCCACGCGCCTTACTGACTCGCTTTGCATATTTTTGTCACGTCCCTTCGCCCTCACTTGCCGGAGTCACATCTCAATTATTCAAAAGCGTTGTGTAATTAGGTATGTAGAATTGTATTCACGCACTTGATTAGGTAGTGTAGGGTTTAAAGTCAAGTACTTTATTTCACAAAGGGCAATTTTGGATATAAATAAATAAACAAGATTTGCCTGGACCACACAATGCCATCTAGAATCTTATACGAATCATCATCATCAGCCTGTTGCAGTCCACTGCTGGACATAGGCCTCTCCAGTTGTTCGCCACTTAAGGCACAATTTAGGAGGATATACCTACCCATAATCGCCAGCCTGGGCAGGCAGATTGGCGATCGCAGGGCGTAGTTTTTCGCTCCGGTGACGCTGCTGCCCGTCATCAGCCTGTGGTACTTAGCTACGCCTTCAATTGTGATGGTTATACCGCCACCAATCGGTTGCGAGCGCCTCGTTTGCAGGATCGGTCGGCGGGAAGGTGAGGTTGGCTTGGAGCGAAAAGATGACAGGCCGCCCTTTTACATTCCATGTAGTAGTTACAATATACTACAATGTACATAGTAGCTATGCAAGTTTTACAATCTTTATACACTGCTATTACATACAGGGAAACACTGTGACTTATTTTGATCGTTTGCTTGTTTCCTCATTAAGTTGTCACTTCTCTGTAGCATTCCCAAATCCCAACGGTGATGGATACCTGGTAATTCTTATCTGTATTGTGGTGGGCGCGTACCCGCTCGGCGCCGCTGATTCAGAGGCACGTCTCCGTCGTTTTATTTACGCGATTGTTTATTCGTGTCAGAGGCGCGTTCCGCAGACGCGCTGACAAACGAGCCGCGTACAAACACGGGCATCTGTTACACGACATCGGCTGATTCGCGCCATTACGCGATATTACGGGAGTACGCGTGTTGAGAGGCTACTGAACCGACCGCGCCGCTAGGGGCCGCGGAAAGCGCGCGACCACGAGGTAAATACAAAGAGGAGGTGTTGTAAGCAATAATATTTTCTACTAGCGACCCGCCCTCGCTTCGCGTATTCCAGACAAATATCTCATTAGGTTACATTTTTTTTAAAGAAGAGCTTTCATGGTAAGCGGTCGTGAGGCCCAAAAGCTAGCTGACATGAGCTGGAAGGGCATTCCATGACTTAATGGAACGGGGCAAGAACGAGGAACTAAAACCTCTTGTTGCGCGCCACCATCGTCTGGATGGTATGCGGATGACAACGCTGTCCAGCACGTGTTGTTCGGGTGTGGAAAGGAGAGGGTGGAACGAGTACATACATATTGGCGTTTTGGTAAGGATCTCTAACTTTTTTGAAAATTTAACATAGCTTGAATGAAATGATGACGTCAGGATCTAGTTCATAACAGAATGCTCATTTGCTCAGGCCGTCTCCTCTCTGTATCTGATCCGTGTGCTCGACTCACACACTCGATTTGCGTTCATTTTAATATTATTTATGCGAATACGTAATCGTAATTTTCGTCTCGGTATGCAATATTTTTAGAATGTTTACACACATTTAGGGACATGAGCGAAATACCCGGCGCCTTTAAATATCCTCGTAAATTAGTATAATGAATACTAAAGAGTGTTTGAGATGACGATAATTATACTGTCGTTATTTTTTAAATTAAGATCGTAATCGCATATGGAATCCAAAGATGTGCTTTTTACAGAGTAGGCGCCCGGTGTGATTTACTACCTACTACGGTCAGCAGCCGCCTGCCACGCGTGGTGGCTAAGGCAAGGCAAGCCAAGCGTGGTGGCCAAGGCAAGGCCAAGCCGTAGAGGGTTGGACGTTTGTAGGCGGATTATGATGATGATTGCACCGGGTTGGTGCCACCGGGGTGTGTGACTACCCGTTTAACAAATGAGGAAGTGATTTCAGATGAAACCTTTTTAATTGTGATATAAAAGCGATTCTGGTAAACTCAAGTTGCATAATTAGAGATGCTCAATATTGATTTGTAATCAAGTGCGCCAGACCTACACTAACCAGCCTCATTAAAGCAAGTTATTTGATTATTCTTTACCAGGCGATAGCAATGAGTAAACCGTGTCCTCGTAAAGCACATAGTATATTCTAAGGAAAAATCGTATTCCTAATTTAACTAAACCAATAATTGAATCCTCACGTATTGCAGCGTCGATGAAAAAGAAAGAAAATATCCTTCTGTCTATTCTCAGATTAACTTCGAGGGTGAAGCTGCAAGCGAAAGTTACTTTGTGCTCGTAATAAATACGGTTCCGAGAACATTCCGCCGTTTGCAACATTTTATGGTCCTATAGCGGAAACATGTTTAAAATCCACGTCTCTTACTCAGCAGACCGTTACGTCTCGCCGATGCCATTAATTTCGGTAAACAGTATCTCGAACCCATTTACCGAAAAAAAAAACAAATCGACCTAAAGAATGCTGACGTATTCTGTAGTTTAATACGTATGGAAACGTCGATTCGGCAAATAAAAGAGATTCTATAGGTCCCCTCTTATTTAAGAAATGACAATAAATAACTTGGGCGGGCGGGCGCGGGCGGGCTGGGCAAACATCGCGGCCATATTTCCATGTCTCTTCGCGGAGTGACGGTAAACAACATTCAGGAACAGGCTAGACCCTGTAGGGACGCGAATAGTTCGAAAATCGCAGTTTTTTTTCTCTATGAACCACAACATTTGGTTTCTATGGCTTAATGGTAGGTAAATGAAAGAAGTAGTGTGGCAACAGACTAGTTATCGAATTTTCCTATAAGTTGCCACTGGCAAGTTAGATCTTGTGGCAACTTGCCACCATAGGTACTTATTTTGTATAATGCTCCTTCACGCCTCATTCATTGAACCCGTAGAAGAGTCCCGTCTTCTGAAAGCAAGAAAAAGCAGAATTTAATGGAAGAGGTATTTAATAACAGATTAATCGGACTATCTCTCATTCCTTTTTAAATCAGACTAGGTACTTACAGTTTTTAAAAATCTGTTTTCTGTCAGATTTTTGGTAACTTGGTGCAATAATACAAAAAAGATCGATTTTAGATAGAAAATTGAAAACTTTTAACAGTTTTTTACATCGCTGTGAGTTTGTGCAATCATCATTGGCCTATCCAGTCCATTTGTATTTGTGCAATATATTTGAGTATTACAGAATAATATTTCCCATTGAATCGTTGGAGCTCCCATCACTAGCTCCAGCCCTATCGGCTGTATCTTATCTTGCGTCTTACTTCGGCCAATGAATAGCGAAGTCAATGACATTTCAATTGGACCCTAGTAAATATTCGCGAAGCCGACAAGTCGTAAACATCGATCGGACAATTATGTGGCTTACAGCTAATTTATTACAATTTGCTTTACGATTTTACAACTTTGTCTTTAAGTCTTGGGACTATAGTGACCTACTTAGTAAGTATTTTGATAATCATGTTGATTGAAAAAATAGCTAAAGAATGTGATTGACATTAAACGGTCTTGTAGATGTAGAGACCTGTCTCAGACTTTAGTTAAAGTTTTCACTTGAAGATAGATAGATGGATATATCTACTTTATTGCACATCATGTTGTCTTAGAAACTAGGTCTGTCTGTTGTACAATAGGTCCCGGTTTTTTGGGGCCTGCCCTCTTAATATGTCTGTCTCATACGGAAGAATGCTGATTCTCAACATCTCTCTCATCTAATCAGCGATGGTCTTCCCCTGCATCTTTTCCGTCGTCCTAGTCTTTAATTTTTTGGCATAATGCTCATCATCTCGTCTTATTACATGCCAGTCTTGTCATGCTGACCGTCTACTTAAGGTCTTCCGTTGTTTTAGAATGTAATATTACAAAATCTTATTATGAATAGTAAAAGGTCAAGGGCTTCATAAGAGCGAAGCTTCATCCCATAATCCATGATAATATGTTTCGACTATGACGTATCGCCCGTACTCGCCAAAGAGAACTTAATAAAACGCTACGTTATTAGATACTTTCCTCTGCAATTTTTCAAGTAGAGTTCATTGCGTTCCGCATTAATAATAAAACTGAAGCGCGCCGCGTCAAGTTTAGTTTGTCGGCGAAGAGATATGAGGAGCAGTGGGGCCGGTAGCCTTCTTAGATAGCTAATTGTTCTCTTTTAGATAGCTAATTGTTCTCTCATAGCTGACTTAGAGATGCGAATGAGATTTAGCATAAGGTTTTGTTATGTTAATTTCTGTTTATTCCTGAAAGTTTTTTTATAACTAAGCTGGACAATCATCCTGGAGCTGGAGCCTCCCCAATCATCTGTATCAACACACTACAGTAAAAGGCACGAAGCCTTCCTGTGACCGTAGCCCGAAGGAAATATCGCGAGATGATTTGAATCCACAGAGCACATATTATAAAAAGTATCAATAGCATGTATTGATACTGTTCACCTCACTCCATTAAATTATGCGCTCGTAGTAACAATGACAGCAAAGTTGATTAAATTCTCAAACATGATTTCCGAATCGTAACAGTATTACTGTAACTACAACAGTTTTGCTGACGCAACAGAATTCCGTTTTGCGCTGCAATTAAAGTTTCTAGCCAAACTTTCTGACAGAAGCAGAAATCTGCTTTCCCCGGTTATTCCGTTTCTAGCAAATTGAATGCCTTAATACTATGACAGTTAGTTTCAGTTATTTTTAGTTCCAACCGCGTATTTGTGGAGCACTTGCCAAAAATCCAGTTAGTGTAAAAGTTGATTCACCAGAGTATTCGAGGCGTAACGTAACACTTGACAATCAACATGTTGGGCAACATTGGGCAGTGTTGATATGTGACGGGGACATGACGCGTGTGCCGCGTCACGTCGCGTCGCGTGTCACGCGGGGTTCGACGTGAACATGCAGTGGACACTATTCACGCTCCGGCTGACAGCGTTGTTAACCTGGCCTTTGACACGGTAATGAACGAATGGAGTGTCAATCATTGATGGCCAGTCCGCGTCACTAAAGATTTCATCCGCAATCGAGAAGCTTCACTCCTAAAGTAGATTAAGTATGTATTATCAAAGTCTATCAATATCGAAATCTAGAGCATCTACATTTGTATAAAAAGAGTTTATAGATAGCAAAATTTTCTGGTGCTGACCTAACTATCTAACGTATCGACTTTATTGGCCCTGATTGCCGTGATCTGAAACGTAATTTGTTGAAAAGAAACCGTAATCTCACGACCGTAAATACTGTAATCAATCCTCTTCATGTTTTATGGTTATTTAAAACAAAATATTTATTATCTATTCCGTTTTCATTGTAATAGCTGTTATTTTAATCAATGTTTTGGGCGAGTGGCTATTTTTGAACACATAATAAGATCACGGTTAGGTAAACACGAACTTGCTTGATTAGGAAGGTTTTTTGGAAGCTTCTAATATTTAAAGGACTAACGTAATACCTTTCGATGTAAATATCGGTATTTTATACACTAAAGAGTATCTTTCCAAATCCCTTGACTTGAATCATTCGTATGTGAAAACATGTGTAGTTGATATACTGACGTAAGGAATAAGCCAAGGAGCGTTAATGTGGATAATTCGCAAAGCGTAAGGCGATATTATCTCCGGATTGCCCCGTGGCGGGGTGTCCGCTGCCCCGGTGCATCAGACGGGCCGATCGATGCGCCGATGCGAGCGCTACGCAATGCACTCGCGGGCGGCGACAACCTGTACAGAGCTCTATCACATAGGTAGTACTGATTAGATATTGTCTGCTACGTATGTATATGTGCAAATATAAAAACAGCCTCTAATAGGCCTGTTGCCGTAAAAAATATAATTAGTCCGTCTTTTAGATTGTTCAAAAATAAAAGACACGTATTTTTTCATTTGTAAATTAGACCAGAAATGACAAAGATACAGTCCGTTAAAATTACGCCTGACGTCTAAGAGTGGGAGTTTTTGCGCTACTGAGTGACGTCAAAGACCCGCACTCCTATATTTTGATGCCTTGTATCTTTGTTATTTTTTGTTTAAATGAAAAAAGGAAAAATACGTGTCGAATATATTTTTATAATCTAAAATACGGACTAAAATGTAATTATTTTGAAAATGGAAACATCCTTAATGTTCGACTCAGTCGCGGACTGCAGCTAGTAGGTATAGACCGCTCTTAGGCCAGGTAAAAGACGAATTGGGCAATAAGACTGCTTAGAACTGAATGCGAGAAGCCAAGCCTATGAACAATGGATCATGTTAATGTCTCTTGTGAAAAAATACAACATTAAAGTGTAGATAGATGTACTCGTATGTCTTCAACAGCATGAGGAGTTCCACTGGTGGACATAGGCCTTTTAGGCAATTTTTATTTGCCTCAGTCACCACGCTTGGACGGCGGGGTGGTAACCGCAGTAGATTTCATTTGCACCCCGGTAAACGCTGTGCCCGTTTCCTGAGATTCCCTTATTTGTCTTTTACGACACCATCGGGATCAGATGGGGTGGTTCTATTCAAATTCCGGAACCCATTCGCGCAAACACATGTAGAGGTATATGTGCACGGAAAAGTGCCTTTTATTTACAGGCATCTATTACATAATGACGTAGGTTCCAGACGATCAGAATAATAAACATACGCTAACACAATTTCGATGATTGATCGCTCACCGCGTGACGGATCTTTGGAACAGGGGATGAGTGTTATTGTGTACGAGTAGAATAGGTACAACTGGTTGTGGCATAATTGTAAGTTACGGATACCCGGAGACAGACGCTGCCGAAAATACAATGTAGTCTAATATAAACATGAGATGAAACGAGTATTAGGATTTCTCCTATTGGGATTAAAATAGAATAGAATAGAAACTGTTTATTTGGTACATTATGAATCAAACACAAAATAATATGAAACTTCCCTGCCCGGTGCAACAGCGCTCATAATTTCATGAGTTGTACGCCTTTTATTTCAACTTCGTATAATATTGGACGTGTTTATCTCATATCACCCCGTGGGTGTTTTGGAAGATTAAAGGAATAGGAGGAAGCGTATAGAAGCTTTTACCCGGGTACAAATAATGCCTACTGCGGTTTGAGCCGCCTGTCAAGCGTGGTAACGAAGGCAGATCCCCACAAATGATAATGGTCATTGGGGGACGTTTGCTAATGCAGACTGATAATAAAGATGATGACCGATATAATTATAAAAACTTATATTTTTTTAATGCTACTAAAATGGCAAACAAGCATACGGCCTGCCTGATGTTGAGCGGTTACTGCAGCCGACGGACGCCTGCAATGCCAGGGTAATCACGCGCGCGTTGCCAACCCTATAAATGTGGCTGAAGTATCATCATCAAGGCTCTGTATTTCGCTAATAGTGTTAATTGTCCGTGCCTATACGTCCCCAATCGTACTAGGTACCTTGTGATAGGGACCGTGCGAGTAATCCTCGCCTCCCGGTCGGTCGCGGCGGAGCGCTCGGCGGGTGCATCGGATGGCGTCCCGTCTGCGGCCGTATCGACCCGCGATACAATAACAGTCGCGGCCGACCCGTGACGTCGCTACGTGCGCCCTCCGCTCGCACGCCGCACACCACACGCCACATACTCAGCACAAGCGCTTGTGCTCCAACGTCACGGTTATATAAGACAGGTTAACAGTTCATCGAGCCACGATTTTCAGACGCGCGATGCGAAGCCTAAGTTGACTTAAAAAACGAAAATAATAACGCTTATTAAATAGCAGACAAGCCGGTTCAGTTAATAGATCACCTCACGCTTTCTTTTTGACTATCCTCTACTCTACGATCGCCTGGATTGACTTATAGCGATAAGGCATTTTGTGCAACAAATGTCTACTGTACCTAGTTTTAAGTTAATTGTATGGTGTGCAATAAAGAATACCTCTCTCTATCTATCTATTTATCGGACACTATGTAATGAAACTAGTAAATTTTCTTTACAATTTCACGCAGAGATTTAACAATTTGTTCAGGAAAATCACCAAAGCTATACTCGTAGATAGATACTCTACTGTACACCATACATTCGGCGGCTTTATTGTCATTTGCGATCTTGTCAGACAACGAATTATTATGTTAATGTCTTTTGTTTACAGTCATCATACGTGTATGTTACTAAACCAACTTTAAGGTTCGTACCCTCTTACTTGTTTCGCCTTAGCTTAAGTTTTGATATTGTTCTGATTTACGAACACAGTTTGCTTAACTAACTTACCTACCTCCCTTTGGGATCGGATCATGTAACCTGCCTACCTGATATGATGTCATTAATATGAACCGTCTCTCAGACTATTCTATTCAGAGGCACGAGGAAGGACTAGCCATAACCTATAAGCTAACGAAAAACGCTTATTTCGCCAATATTCAGCTAAAATTTAAGAGACTACTTATACATTTAGGTACTTTAATTTTTCCTACACAGTTCGACGCCCTCATTATCGCAGCGGCTAAAATTAGAAAATTTATGCACATTTTCCACTTTATCGTCTCAAATATCTATTGAAATTATCGTCTCGTAGCTCCGTAACATTTCTCATAAGCTGGATTACGCAGAATTAGGTCTATCGTAAGGGAACGCTCCAGCCGCGTCCCGCGGGAGCCGCGCCGGGATCAAAAGAGCTTGAGCCCGACGCTACAAGTTCCTGTTTGTGTTGGAGCTAATCAATTGGACCTTTCAGAGGCAAGTACCGAGCTTCTTGTCCGTCTCAACGGTTGGTTCAGATTATCGGGAAAGAATTTCTATTATGACGATTAGTTAATAATAGTTCCGAAACGGACACCCATAATTTGGAAACTTTAATAACCCAAGCCAAGACATGCCACGCTGGGCCACACATCGCTATCTAGCCCCAAACTAAGCCGAAGCTTGTATTATGGGTACTAGACAACTGATACTTAGATACTTTTTTGTAAATAAATACATACTCGTATTATACATAGTAAACCCCAGACTAATACAAATAGACATGTTTAGGAAAACAAATGTTTGTACTGTGCGGGAATAAACCCACGACCCTTGGTTCGGAAGGCAGAGGAAACTTGAAAACCAAATGAAAATTATATCCATCGGGGAACACGGACGCAAGCAAAAAGTTCTATAGCCAGCTTAGGCGTTCGAACTATGAATGGAGAGGCAATAAGTTCAAATTCCTATGATAATATCTGGATCTTTGCCGAATTACTATCTTGACAGAACAAGATCAGTCATTTGCTACCCAGAAGTTAAATAGGTATCTTAGTTTCCGAAAATACATCTTTGCAATTTCACCAAACAGCAAATAATCTATACCTCTACTTATGTAAGGCCACAACCAAACAGTGCGTTAATTATAGGTGGGCTATCGCGTCGCCCAATACTGGCCCATTGGCCCGTATCTCGAGCGCGCGCCAGCCACCCGCGCGCTCGCTCGATCGCTGGAAGCTAGTTTGTCTGCTAAGTAGTTCACCTAATAGGATAGATAGATAGATAGATAAAAAGTTTATTTGCATAGGTACACACACACATTTACAACAACGAATACAGCAAAAACACACAAATCATTACGAACAAAACAGAAACAATAACAGAAACAATAAAAGTCATGGGTATGGGCATGTGTGCAACAACAATGCAAAATGGTAATGGCTCAGCGAGTTGTCTGCTCGGCGAGCAAACCGCTGATTTTCAGCCAGATTTAATAGGGCATTTCGACGCAATACTATTTCGCAGTTTTTATAGCAGTAGTTGAAGAATTATTATGCCACAGGAGATAACAATGCGTCTAGCATCAGACTCTGACTTCCAACCTCGATACCTCTATTGTAAACCATTTGTGTACTAATTACTCTTAAGAATCTTTTTAGCCATTCGTTACAATAATCTAACTTTATTTATTAATGTTATTGAAATACAAAAATAATTCATATTCTAAAAAGTTGTGTAAAATGCATGTAGAGATGAACCATGGAGATTGACGATATACATTTTCAACATGTCGGTATGGAAATTATGTACTGATTAACTAAATGATTTGTGTCATAAATCTGCACAACACCAATATAAATAAAATTAGTCACAAATCTGTGTCGAGTGGGATGAAGGTGCAGCCGCTCTACCAGTACCTAGGCACCTAATATGTACTACTTCAGTACTTACTATGTAGTACGTACCCGTACTACGCTCGAACATCGATTTTCTGTTGAAACCGCCACTTCTTCTCTTTTATCGAGTCGACGGCAAATTCAATTTATTGGGCCAATGTTCCCGCTAATAACGTTTACGGAGGCGACTCTCGACGAACAGATTAACGTTAATTAATTAATACATACTAAAGTACATTTTCATGTGTCTTTATTCGTAATCGGGAGCTCATAATATTTATGTTCCACCGAGAGTCTGGAGCTTACTAGGACGATAAGGCATTTAATCAACCACAAAGAAAGACTTCACACAAGAATTTCTTCACAAGTTAGCAGGTTTACTGGAAGAACGTTGAAAAAATATTGGTGCGTGCCGTACGTTCTTTTCCTAAAGGGGAAATGCGTTAGGCATCTTCACACCTTATCCAGGGGGAATCGGCGGGATGTGTCCCTCGCATGGAAGTCAAAGGCCTCAACCACTATCGAGGCTCCTAGTCTGTCAATCTTAATTAAAGAGATACGAAAGGCAGTAAAAAACTTAGCAGACATATTGGGCTAGAGGGCGGGAAAGTTTCGGCGAGGATGAGACAAGGTTTGACAAAGGAAAATGTAGGTCTATATGATATCTAGGGTCTTCTTCGCAGGTCTTCTAGTAATATGAGTGATTTATTTATTGACATGTCGTATCATTGATTTGTGTTTCGACAGATAAATACATTGTTGTTTAAATTGATATGATCGTTTGTGTGTTGGATGGGTAGCAAGTGCTGCCAAGGCGGCGACACGTCATATCGCATAGGCGCCAAAGTTAAATGAACATTAACAGTAGCGATGGTCGTAACGACTGATAGAAGTTCCAAATTGTTGTGCGATGACACAGTTACTGCAGCTCTGGGCCAGTTGAAGTATCGCGAATGTCTGCCGGCGCCTGCTCCGCCCGATATAGCGCAGGCTGCTCACGTCAGCACAGCTAATTAATTGTCTCTGTAATTGCGGCAACGACCGACCATAGCCCAAGTATATACACGAACTAACTCTAAGGGTACCAGATCAGTAATATTAATGACGCCCTTAAATTGGCTACCAGATCTTTAGATCTGTCTGTCAGAATAATTCATTATTGAACCCTCAATCAATTTCAACAAATATTTGTCTAGATTATATCTCATTAGTGATTACCAAAGGGATAGAAGATTTGCCTTTGGGTAATGATTAATTAGTGGCTTCTTTAAGCCAAAAACGGGCCAATCTATTCTTGATAATTACGCTCGGCAGACTTTAGCGACAGTCAGACTTAATCTATTAAGATTTACGTTATTTATCCAATTAGAATTTTGCAATGATAAATTATTTAATGAAACGTCTTGAATATTTTATATTTCATTAATTTTCAATGATTTTAGAATTTAGCAATGATAAATTATTTAATGAAACGTCTTGAATTTTTCATTAATTTTCAATGATTTGCACTTGTTTCAATGATTCCACACCATACCACCTTGGTTATGTGTATCGTTTCTTTACGATACCGATGTTGTCTTTACACACATCAGCTACCAGTATATTAATCTATAACTGCCTTTTCCTCCTGACTTTCGCCAATAGTTCTCCCCGACCTACTTATATGAACCTTTATTTCTTCCCCATACTGAAGTTGTCTTCACTACCGTAAATTAGCCGTCTATTAGACAAGCCTCAACGGTGTTCATTAAGGCTGGCAAAGTTTGGCGCTTGGCTCTCAGCCAGACGGATAAGTGGACGGGCAGGAAATAAGCTGCACCCTTTGGCCATATGGCCCTGTAATAGTTTCACGTGTTTACGTAGTTTCAAAGTGGTCTTGCACCGATCAAGCCTGCCCAAGCTTGCTGTTGCTAGTTCGGCTCTACCACGCGATTAGCACCACCCGGAAGACACGTCTAGTGTCACCATCATCACCATCAGCCTATTGCAGTCTACTGCTGGACATAGCCCTCTCCAGTTGTTCGCCACTTAGGGCAAACATCTCAAGGATATACCCATAATCGCCACTCTGGGTAGGCAGGTTGGCGATCACAAGGCGTAGCTTCTCGCTCCGCTGACGCTGCTGCCCGTCATCGGTTTGTGGTATATAGCTACGCCTTTAATTGTGATAGTTATACGCAGTCAGTCGCCAGCGCCTCGTTTGTTGTTCGGCAGGATGCACTACGGGCAGGTGAGGTTGGCTTGGGGCGAAATGATGATAGGTCGCTCCGTTACATCCCTCTACGTCTAGAGTATCTGGGCTTAAATCCTCCGACGAGTTCAACGCCCTCCTCCATTCGGTTTTGTTATTTCCTAGATTGGCACAAACCTTGGTAGCCCTGCTTCAGCACTTCCCAGCATTAGCCCGACTAGGATGTTATACAAGATCTAAAGGTGGCTAAATTAAACAGTTGGCTTGTACAGAATTTAAACAAACTGATTTGTATACTCCTCAGTTACCTAAAATGAATTGTAATCCATATTTCCATTTCGTGTCTAAAGTAATTTACAGGATCTGATACCTGTTTAGCTTTAGTTTACTAGTTTATGGGCTCTAAAATTATAGTGAACTCGAGTGAGCAGATACAATTTCATTATTTCATATTAAAAATAGTAGCCGCTAAAAATATGCCCTATATAAAATTTACTGGATCGATGGCTCATTTGGTAGTGACCTCTGCATTCTGTGCCAAGTATATTTATTTACAAAAAAAGGTATCTAAGTAAGTTTATCAGTTGTCTAGTACCCACAGTACATGCTTCGGCTTAGTTTGGGGCTAGGTGGCTCAGCGTGGCATGTCTTGGGTTATTTATTTTATTTATATTTTCTAGTAATCTTTTAGTGTTAGGAACATGGTAAAGATATCTTCCTCCCTCGAAGGAGAATCACTCCTTCCAATGAGGTTATAAACATAATGTACTTATTACTCAGTACCTAAGTAATAAGGATATTCCTTCTTGCATGTTCGATGAGGCGGCAATTCGACACAACCGTATAGAGATTGATGCAAGAACTATGGCTTAACTTAGTTTTTAATTCACGGAGGTACAACGCTGCAACTGTTCTAAGTAACAAGCAAATAATGCTTGCAGAATTTTCTATCTATAAATTAAGTATTTATAATTTCTAGATAGAAAAGTTCATTCATACAATATTCTAATGATGTATTCAGTGGCTTATTAGAAGACCTATCAAAAGCTCAAGTTCGTAAAGCCAGCCCTACACTGCGCCCGTCTCGGGCAGTGCGGTTTATCGCCGGCTCCCAGCTCATTAATGAAAACTAAATGTCTTCATTCAATTGGAGTCAAGGACCCTGTAAATCTCCTGAAATAGAAGACGTATGTTTATTCACTCCGTGCGCTGAATCAATTTGAATGGTTTACTGAGGCACAAATGCACCAGGTGCATTACATTTATCTTAGTTTAAATATTGTGGTTTTAAGATAATCTGGAAAACTTGTTCATGGAAATGGAGAATTTGTAGTCAAACAGGGTCCACTCTGTAATAATAATGTGGGTAATTTAATCACCTGATTCAATTAAGTATAATATTGAAAGGACAAAAGCAACTAATTCTAATTACTTACTAAGTTGAAAAAGGAACAGGATTTCTAAGAAAAATAAGTGTCGTACTTCTTCGTATAGTCCTTAGAAATGTTTTAATCTTCTGCGTCAAATTACCTCCATTTATATAAATGAACCGTTTAATCCTTGGGGGATTTTTGAGCCTGACTAATTTGTCTCAACCAAATACTGCGAAGTTGCTTACATACTCTTTAAACGACGATTTATCGGCCTTCAAACAAATTGGCCAATATGTTAAACCTTTTATAGTCACCTTGAATGATCGCCTGTAATGAGTCGTTATCATAATCCAATTATACGTCGGTGATGGATGTAATGCCAGCGTCTCAGCGCAAGCGCGACCGGTCGCGGCGTGCGAGCGGCGCGCGCGCAGCTTTCGCACGCCACTTGCGAAATGTTCGCCAAACGGCCACACTGCACGCTGGCACAGTAAAGTAACATGAGTAGGACGCTCATCTCATTAGCTACTCTTTATTCACAATCGTTTCGAAAATATTTCCGATACGGGGCAGTAGTTTTTTGATCTAATGTAATTTTTTGCCAACTGGCCGCAAAGTTTGTACACCTCCGTGTTTGTATAGATCAGGTAAGGAAACTCTTGTTTTTTATTGTATCGTTTAGACTAAGAAAGGTAGAGACCAGAACCTTGTGCCTAGCACGAACATTTTCGAAAAAGTATGCGTAACGTTTCCGTAAACATTTGTATGAAACTTGGTACAGCGCCCCTATCGTGCGTAAGAGGTACGTACGTTAACGTAGTGAAAATTATCGCCCGTTTACGGTTACGTTACGCATACTTTTTCGAAAGTGTTCGTTCTAGGCACACAGTTTTCAGATCCAAATCAGAATCCGAATAAAGAGGCTGGTGTGCGATTTTCTCTATATAAACTCCGATGTGTCTAGCAAAATCGACTTTCGTTTTGAAGATTCGGTCACACGGCATACAACAGAGTTGACCAGCTGAATTTGTAGTACAATGATGTCAGTAATGCTAATATTTTTATTCTTTGTGCAATAAACATGTCTACGTATTTATCAATCAATTATCTCGCTGTTAGTGCGCTCACTGGCGCCTCCGACGCGGGCGCAGGCGGCGGGTGCGCCCCGTCCGGCCGATCCCCTAAATTCGCGACGTTTCGCAACTCGCGCTGCGTCCGCGCATCGGCATTGCGCGCGAGGCCGCACAGCACCTCAGCGCCGCGTGTTGCAAGTAAATGAACCCAAAATACCTAATTGGTATCGTCTTGGCCGTGCGTTGGGATTCCGAACGCGTCCGATAAATACGCAATTCACAGTTAGGTATTTACTTTCCAGCTGCTATTCGGTAGGTAGATACTTACTTCTATTAAATAACTGGGACTATGCAATTTACGTAAACGTGAGCATTTTGTACATTCACTATTAAATTCAGTATCACCAATGATGATTGGAAAGTAGTGTCATTAGCTAGATCAGCAAACTGTTTTAAATCGTAGTACATAGTTTGCAGCTTCTTTCATTTAATTAAACAACTTTATGTAGTACATAAATAAAGCAGTGTACCTATTATTTAAATTAGGCAGCCTACTTACCATGAAACGAGTTATAGTTATACAAGTTGTAAAGCAAAAAAACGTTGACACAAATTATGCGAATTTGTTCCATAATGCCCCTTTTATAGAGGAAATCCGGCGGAGTAAAAGGTTAATAAATATTTGTGCTACTTAAAAGCTCTCGAGTTTGGCCAACAAAGAGCTTGGCGAGCGACGTCGCGCGAATACGGCGCGGCCCGGCGCCGCCCGAGCCGGCCATACACACAGACGCGGTACGCAAATGGTGCGCGATTAGCATAAATGTTGCAGGTTAGTGTCTCGAACTGTCGGCGTTCGGAACGTCATATAAATATAGTGTATGTTCCACGATTTTTGACAGGCTCGGTGGCTCATTTGGTAGTGACCTCTGCCCTCTGAGCCAAGGGTCGTGGGTTCGATTCCCGCACAGTACAAACATTTGTGTTCATGAACATGTCTGTTTGTATTGGTCTGGGTGTTTTCTATGTTTAATATGTATTTATTTACAAAAAAAAAAATATCTAAGTAAGTTTATCAGTTGTCTAGTACCCATAGTACAAGCTTCGGCTTAGTTTGGGGCTAGGTGGCGCTGTGTGGCCCAGCGTGGCATGTCTTGGGTTATTTATTTATTTATTTATTTATTTATAGTCTCGGGTCGACGCCAACATTCAGATGAAGCATTTATGTCGACAAATTAATTAATAAAATTTATTTAATCTTTAAGGCTGTAAAACAAAGTATAAAGAAATACATCCCACAATGAAATTCTTTAGCAGTAACCCTTATGTCAGTTATAGTTCCGGCTATTTAAGCCCAATATTAAGCTGAAATTAAACAAAAGAAAGAAAATCGATACACGCTCGTGGTTCGGGAAAGACCAATCTTGGTTCTGCAGGATTCCGAACCCTAATTGCAAAGCTGTGTCGACTTACGCCATCGGATTATAAGAATAAAATAATAGAGAAAGCACCGATGTTTGCGCTCAAACTAGTGGCAAAATGAGTTTACTCATGTATGTTCCACGATTTTTGATGTCTGACTGAGTCCTGATATTTTTCAGAATTTTCCACGTGATCTGTAAAAGTAGGTAAACTTGAATATAGATATTTTAGCTACTTTATTCATTCTAAATTTAAAAGCTTTGCGCTTGGCGGTTGAGCAACTTCCACTCCTACCTGAACTCCGCCAGCGACTTAGCTAATAAGTAACTTAAATCTTATCTGTATTTTACTGTATCATGTTAGCTGTATGAGAATAGTTACGTAACAATGATGAGTAATGATGTGAATTATAAAAGTGGTTATCCGTAAGGTTTTCGGATTTAGAATAGTACCACCCCATTTCATCCCGTAGGTCTTAGAAGACGACTAAAGAAAGATCAGGAAAATAATAAATACATTTTATTGGATACAAATGAAACGAACCTGCTTGCCAACCGTGGTTATTAAGGCAAATCCACCCCAAATGACATTTCGTCCAATGACAGCTGTAGACGTTAGCATGAAATAAAGAAAAATTAGGCACCTGATGTTGATGCAAGTGTTGCTTCCGTGCAGGTCGGTGGAGGACAACTACCTGTCGTGGGTGGAGGCGGGCGCGCTGGGCGGTGCGCGCGCGCTGCGCTCGCTGCGGCTGGCGCGCAACCAGCTGCGCGACGTGCCCGCGCGCGCGCTCGCGCCGCTGCACAAGCTGCAGACGCTGTGAGTACACACTCACAAACACACACTACATACACACTGAGAAAGAGAGAGAGAAACACACACGCACAAACACAAACACACGTCCTTGTCTTTAACACATACACAGAAAGATACAAATTTGAGATGCACGTTTTCTCCCACACACAGGGAGATAGAGACGTGTGTACATTCTGTGGCGCACGCAGAGAGAAACACACACGTACGTTTTCTCGCACATATACCTACACAGAGAGAAAGGCGCAAGCATGATCTCTCGTACACAGACTGAGAGAGAGGCCCACGCGCCTCGTTTTCTTGCAAGAAGAGAAAAAGGAGAGAGAGACTCGACACATGTCTAGCACGGATAAATAAAGAGAGAGCCGCACGCACGTACACTCGAACATACTCAGAGAGAGAAAGAGTGATACGTATGCATAACACGCAAGTGATCACAAATACACAGAGATCGTAAACAGTTAACCAATGTAATGTAAACGTAAAGTAAACAACGGTTCCAATGTACCAGCCTATTGTGAGATTATGCAAAGCCTAGGTGCGGTACCCCGACAAACTTCGACAACTTGTGTCACGATCACGCAGCAAAAACTAACTTTCAGTCAACAAGAAAGTCACGACGGCCGACGCCGCAGAACTTGTGAGTTACACGATTAACACACTGCCACGCATCACGCAGCGTAGCGCGAGAATGCGAGTTCTAACGTCCGTTTGTATGAAAAACACGCACAGTACAACACAACAAATGAATAGAAAATAGAATAAGTAGTTCCTTATTTAGCATCACACGTTTTGTTACATAATAAAATGATCGAAAACAAGCAATTGCGCTGATACTAAAAGACATGTTGTTCATACACGGGCTTACAAACGGATAAACACGCACTTGTGAGCTTGGATGCGGGCGAGTCCCGCAGTGCCGTGTGTGATTTTGGCGCGAACGGCTTTGCGTCAACCCGTAAAAACACGCACGATGATGCGCAATCATCTGCACTCCCGCAAGTACGCACGTAGGTACGTCGACACACATCACGCAGCGTCGTGCGTGGCAGTGTGTTATCTCGTCATAGGCGCGACACCGATATCAAAACACGGGCTGCGAACTAAATTAATAGTGTCGAGGTGGCTGTGATTAATGGCCGCCGCTGATGACAGGGTGATCGGCGGCTAGGGGCGGACGATTGGGAAGGAATTGCGATCGCTTTGTTCTAATTATCGTAGTTACAATCTAGTCTTTGAACATTGAAAATTCTATGTCGTATTGTTACTTAAAAAAAATATAATAAGTGAAATATCTTAGGGACTTTTTGGGAGTGGTTATTTACGATACAGCCCTAAAAAGTTTGGTACGAATAGATCTGCGGACTGCTTCTGGTGTTAATGCACTTAGTAGATAAATATTATGATATTATAGAAATAACTCAAGACAAGGCCACGCTGGGCCGCACAACGGCAACGCCATGTCGTCCCAAACTTATCCGAAGCTTGTACTATGGGTACTAGACAACTGATAACTTTACTTTAATAGATACATACAATTTACTTAAAACTATAAGAGTATACAATTGTTGCACAATTTAGGTAGTCTTTCTTATCGCTATGAGCAATCTCTTCCAGATAACCTTTAATTAAGTGATAGGAGTACTTAGATACATTTTTTTGTAATAAATACAAATAATACATAGCAAGCTCCCAAACCCTGTTAATAGACTAGAAAAAACTAAAATGAAATGGATGAACAATTAGTGGAATCAACCGAACGGGTCGAGCGGGTACTCCATAGTGTTGCCCAAATGCAAGAACAAGACGAGACTTAGCCAGTCTTGGTCTTGGTCTTGCGCCAACACACCTGGTCTTGGTCTTGGTCTTGGTCTTGCACTCCCAGTCTTGGTCTTGGTCTTGGTCTTGCAGCAAGAGTCTTGCAAGTCTTGCAATTACGTATTAGTCTATTACTATTTATTAAAGTTTACTTTAAATCTTAGAAAAACGTATTAGAATTGGAACATTGTGAGCTTGAATTAACATAGCCATAGTAAAGATCAAGCAGATTAATAAATAACTGAAGATTTGATAAGAAATTCGAAAAATCAACTGAATTAATATGATATCTACTACCTATCCTTACCATTTTATCCTAATCATAATACTACTTGCGTGATCAGTATAATGTATTCATTTTCATTCTAAGCACTCTGAAACTGATTTATTCTTTGGAACACCTGTAGGTACTCTTAAAATTCGAAATTATTTTGCATGAGTATGTATACCTACGCCCTATGGCGGCAATCAAATAGTGTCAAATGTTATGAT
This sequence comes from Conogethes punctiferalis, assembly GCA_031163375.1. Taxonomy (NCBI): domain Eukaryota; kingdom Metazoa; phylum Arthropoda; class Insecta; order Lepidoptera; family Crambidae; genus Conogethes; species Conogethes punctiferalis. The sequence goes on along the minus strand of CM062096.1, from coordinate 14,752,593 downwards.
TTCGGCGTGGCGGCAACGATTGTTTTAGATTTCAAAAGAAGCCGCCGGCGCGTGTATCATAACCATGTACTTTCGAAAACCGGCAAATTTCTTTGAGAAGTAAGTACAAAACCTTTGATGCCGCATTATCAAAGTGCCGATGGTTAAAACTTAAAACAACTATGCATGCACTCAGTTTGATTTTAATAGATATTTTTTTATTCGCTATGTTTATGCTATTAGTTGTAATGCGCATAGGTCCAGTTTTTCATATTCTTTGATACAGTTTTTTGCGTCTCATAGAATTCCTAAGCGATAATCTACCTATACACCGAACTGTTACACCTAACTACTCAGTGAAATAGCGCTAAGTCCTAGCTGCAAGACGCAAGAGTCTTGCAGGCTATGTCTTGTTCTTGCTCAAGTCTTGCACGGTCAGTCTTGGTCTTGGTCTTGCTCAAAATACGCGGTCTTGTTCTTGGTCTTGGTCTTGCAAAAACGCAAGAACAAGACCAAGACTGCAAGACCAAGACTGAATTTGGGCAACACTAGTACTCCAGCCCGGGCGTTGATTGAGCACGGACAGGTGTCGAGTCACCTTGTACACGGTTGACGGATAGTGGTCGTTAAATCGGTCATTAACCAGTGGTGGTCGGTATCGGTGCAGGCCGCTCCTCAAGGCCGCACGTCCATTGACGGGTTACAGTCCCGTACAATCAAGCACCTATCGGACGCTTCCACCATTAGCTGTAGCTACGAGTAATTCTTCTTGGTGCTTCATTCATAGGTTTCTCACATCCTTAACAGAAAAGCTGTTCTTTTTGCTTATTTGGTAGTACCTACCCATGTTCCTTGCGTAGCCTTTCGTAGGAAACATCGGCTGAGCAGTTCGTGGACATCAAGTGTGATGTGTCATCACTTACCGTCTGTCTTGGGGACCTGGGCCGCGCCGCCTCTTAGCTTTCTCGTTCATATAGTGAAATCGTCCGACCGATGGCCCCTCTTGTCAGAACTGCATCTGCAGCGTTCAACAACACCCTGAGTAGAGGTTCGAGGTCAGATTTAAGGAAATTTAGTCATGTTGCTTAACACGTTGAGCGCCATGACGGTCAACGGTGACCGACAAACAATAGTTTTTCTATTGTGTCTAGTTTCTCGGCAGTCAAAGACTTAATTTTCCTTGGGGTAAGAGGCTCCCGCTCTTCCGTTGTCCGTTGAAAATGACAAAATGCCGTAATTATTTCGAAATCAAATTGATGCATCTACTTAAGAAACGAATTTTAGGTGAAAAGTATTGTTTCAGACATAGGATAACAAAACCTAGTTCCTTCGTAAGCTACTGAGTTTGTAAAGTATTATACTTATATAAATATTTATTAATATTTATAAAGGACAAACTGCAAACAACGATCTCGCTATTAAAATGTCAATATCCCTATCTTGAAAGAAACGTTCCCTTCACAAGTATGTCTCAACAAGTATGCATAGAACGGCCTCCCGGCCGCCGTTTTCCTGAACGATACAATCTGTGAGGCGGCGGTCGGGGCTACACGTCCCGCCACGTTTGTCAGCTGTCGGCAGGTTAAATTGAGGAAAACCGCAACACTTATTTGAAAAAACAAATTTCGCGGATAAAACGGTATGCCTACCATATTCCCCTTATTCTTGACTTATAAAACGAAGTCTTCTACGTAACGAGATAATGAGTTAGTTCAGGTTATTCATAAATGAGTAGTAAGTAATAGTGCAAGGGAGAACTTTAATTTAACTACTAAAGTTCTATTTATTTTAGGCTTTAAGAGACCCCGCAAACCATAGCCTTTCTATCGGTCGATAGTTTGGACGGGCTCATAAATCAGCATGAAGATATTTAAAAGGCCGGCAGCGACCCTAAACTCGGTTAGAGCTGCGGGTGTCCATGGGCGGTGTCGACTGCTTACCATCAGGCATCACACTTGCATGTCTGCCGTCTCTCGCATAAAAAAAGAAGAAGATGTATGCAAGTCCGCATACTACAACGATTTGGTTTAATCTGATCTTCATACTGATTAGAAACCCGACCAAACTATCAGCCGATGGAAAGTCTGTCGTATGCGGGGTCTCTAAAGCTATGTAATATATATCCGACTCAGCGACTCCACAACCACAGTCTGTTACGTCATTCAGCACATACTTCATCATAGTTTTATGATTTTTAGTTTACGAGTGCCTTATTGTGTGTCAGTAGGGACCAACGTAGTGATGAAGATCAGGGCGGATGCGTGTCGCGCCCGTATGCTAATGTGCGGCCGCGGCCGGCGCCGGGCACACAGCTTAGCATAGGAAAGTAAGGCAGTTCCAGATGTCTTGTGTAGAGCGTGGCGTAGAGGACATATCGGGAAACGGGCATCTGCGTTTACCTGGGTACAGATAAAATCTACTGCGGCCAAATCGCCTGCCTAAGTGCCTACCGTGGTGACTAAGACAAATCCCAAATGACTATTGTTATTCAAGGAGGCCTTCATAGGCCATCCATCAGTGGGAGGATGGTCCATCAGTGAACATTTGTAGGCTGATGATGATGATGGGATGTTTTGTACTGGTATTGACAGTTTATTTTCGTCGGTCTATACGTGAAGTCTTTTTTCGGCGGGAATGCTTTTACGCGTACACCCTGGACAAGGGTCACCTAGGTTATGTGGGGCTCACTCCTATCTAACAGAGCTTGCCCACTAAACCCGACGTTGGTCCGCTACAAGCGCTCTGTCTTAGGGGATCGGGATACCCCGGTAGTATACTATGCTCCTTACTGCAGGGCGCGCGGGAATGTACGAGTATTCTGTAACAATTAACTCGCCGGCAGTGAATCGGTTACCTGAAAAGTCTCGGTAATTAATTTCGCATTGCCTGCACCCATTAGGCGGCGCTTGCTACTACTCCAAGAATTCAACTGCATATTTTGTATTGCTGTTGAATACCGTAGTCGTGCATTGCCGCTTTACTTTCGCTTCGCGAGCGAGAGGAGGCGTCCGGCGCCCGCTGACAATTCATTTGCGACGACAGTTATTAGTGATAAGTCTGTCAGCGCTTCGCCGCCGGACTCGGGGACCGTGAAGTGGGTCAGCTGAGCGCCGGGACGCCGCGTCGTAATATCGCGCTGGTGTCAAGAGATATGACTCGCGACGCGGTGCGGTATCGCGCACTCGGAATGAACTTTGTAAAAAGGGCTTCTGCTTATTGAGTTGAATACGGCAATTTATACGGTATCATTTGAGAATAAGATCTCACTCGCGCGGGAGCTTAAGAAACTTTAAGTTTAAAATTTGCATTGTCGCTTTTAAAACGCTTTTGGTGGTGTGATTAATACTGAGCAGCTTTTTTTTATAAAACCTCGGCATAATGACTACTTACTCTACGCCTGATAGAAAGCTAAAGAGAAGCCCAAATCGCTGCGACAACTGCCACCTTCAATCAGTTTCATGTTATGATCTATGACCGGCTGAGAAAAACACTTCGTGGTAAAAACCGCCGCGTTTTAAGGAGCGTTGACGCGTAAACACACGCTTGATAAAGTATTTTGTTATATTTGAACGCTTTTGTATCGAACGTTAAAAGCTCCCCTTCGAATAAGGAGTAAGGCTCATAGACGCGAATTGTTTTGTAGTTTGCATTCGTGTGAGCGTTCTCGCCTAAAACATTGTCGATCCGTAGGTTCAAGGCAGCTCGCCCTAGTTAGAAAAGGTTTCTATCAAGCCCTACTCAAGCAGATTGTCCTTACAGTAACTTGGGGCAGTCTGTCTAGTTTCCCACGTCAGCCAGACCAAGACAAAAAAGGTTATGAAAAAAGGTTTTCCTTTTTTTCGCACAAAAGCTCGTTTGAAATAAATCCCAGGTAGCAAACGGAGGATTTGTATATAGAGGTACAGAGATTGCGTTATTTACGGGCCCGAGAGTCGCTAAGCCACTGTTTGGAGAAATGAACAGTTCCGCAGGGGCGCCCGCAATGCTTTCCGTGGTAAACCGAATTCGGGCCGAGTAACCGAATCCGACATTGTAAATGAAACAGTTTGTTTTTGCAGCATATTTGTATTTAAGAGTACTGCCTGAAATTGTATAAATAATAATAACTATGTAGGACCTTACCTACATTTTCGAAAAAAAAAATACAAATCCTTAACGTTTTCAACATCTGATCTTGCTGGTTGCTGATGCTAAATTGGCGCGACTGTCGATTTTTCGACTGCCATAAGGGAACTAATCTTAGTAGGTAATTCAAATTAAATTATGGCTACACCTAAATAGTAGGTAATCTGATAGCACACTGTTCAATTACTAACAGCAATTAAAATAATACGGATTCTCTTTAATCAGCAGATTTAGTGGTGAATCATTTGCTTTAAACTAAAGTACATAACTAATGGAGACGCGGCAAGGCTAAACTAATTAGCTACCACCGGTTTACATACGTGATCTATGACATCGTTTTTACTTCACTAATATTTTCCACGCCAATAGGTAATCGGAAATGCTCTAAGCTGTCGGCACAAGTCTCCGGATATGTTATGTCGGCGCAGCCATGTGTCAGCGCGATGACGTGTGTCGCGGCCGCCACGCGCATGCGCGGGCCTGCGCGGGCGCCGCCGCGGGCCAAGCGCGCATAATTGATTTGCTCGGTTAATTAACATGTTTGCTCTAAAACAACATTGCTATGAAACAGATTAAAGATATGTAGAAATAGACACGTTAGAATTTATACCGTAAATAATGTGATCACGAGGTTTTCTAGAAATTATATTTACATTCGGAAAAGGTTATTTGCAGGAACTGTTGCATGGCAACATGTTTTGACTATGGTGTAGTTAAGAGTTAAGTCGCTTGGAATTAAAAACTTGTCATTAAATAAGATCTGTAACTGTAGATGACTTTCGATAGTACGACCCATTATAATGGCAACGTTTTAGCTTAGGAATATTTTGGTGGAATTTATTATTCAAGATATCTACTAAATTTATATAACTGACTATTCGCGCTCTTAGTAAAATAACGACCTAACTCATCATTTGCATTTGCATTTGGTAGTTTAGCTCTGTTTGATAACTACCGCGACAGTAACTAGAGTAATGACTATTATAATAGAACTCTCCCGAATGCTGTGTCGGGTTCGTTCCGCGCCATCGCATTTGGCGCAGGCTCGCGACGGTAACCTTTACATATCGATAAACACTTAGACAAATGCCTCTTACGACGATGCCTTTTACTTTCCGGCTTTTATTCGGAACGAGACACTCGAGCCTTTTTTTTTTTTTTTTTTTTGCACCAGGGGAAAATGCAGTTTACGCATACCCGCTGCCCGGGGGAGCAGACGGGTTATGTGGGACTCGCTCCGCGTCGGCAGAGAATACCCACTAAAAAACCCTGGTTTGCACCGTCAATGCGCCTTGGGCGACAGCAACGCGGGTCCTTGACTATAACGCCGCGAAGCTGTCAGCGCTGGTCTGCTAGGCAGACACGGGCTGGCCCCCCCACTTGGGGCAGCCTAGAGGTCAGGCCCGTAAGGGCCGTCCCTCTCCTCCAAGGACGGAGTTCGTGCAATACGTGGCCGACACCCCCGTGCCGACCTCGCGGAACTCCGTCGGGCGTGCAGCCGCCGCCGCACGGTGGTTTTTTATTGTGGTTTTCTCCACTTGAGCTCGCGCCCCCTGGTCCCGACCGAAGTCGGGATAACAGGCGGTTTTTTATTGTGGTCTCACTCCACTCGGGCTCGCCAGTCAAGGCAAGCCCCCTGGTCCCTCCAGCGAGGGGAAACAGGTTGCCCGGCGACCAGTCCAAAAGGACCGTATCCGACGACCACGAGAACCGTGGCCATCGGACCCGCCGCGCCGCAGTGATACACTGCCAACCCACGCCGTCAAATGGCTCCTCTGGCAAGGCGGCAACGGTCGCAGAAGACAGGGAGGACGGCAACGAAACACCGCGAGATCCCCCGAAGGGCACTCCTCTTCCCCTGCGACCATCGCCGACAAACCTCTGGTAAGGCGGCAACGGTCGCAGAAGACAGGGAGGACGGCAACGAAACACCGCGAGATCCCCCGAAGGGCACTCCTCTTCCTCTGCGACCATCGCCGACAAACCGGCGCAAATGCGCCCGACAACACGTCTCTCACCAATCGGACTAATGCCCCGCCATTGGGAGAGACCCACAGGCCAAAAGGCCCCATCCAGTGTGCCGAAGCACTGGCCGTGGAAGGCGTCGAACACCACAACGACGCCAACGCTGGCCCCCGGAGCCACGCACAAGTGCGTGCTCCCACAGGGAATTAGCCGTCGGGTAGCAGCCATCTCTCTACTACCCGCCGTTGCCCGGGGTACGCCGGGCCGTCAAAGACGACCACGCGTGGAGGCTTCCCTTGTTGTACCCCGAGACACTCGAGCCTACCTGTAATATGTTTTATGATTTTTAACCGACTAACTTCGAAAAAAGGAGGAGGTTCTCAATTCGTCTGTATGTATAATATTTTTTTTTTTTTTTTTATGTTTGTTCACCGATTATTCCGTCAATTATGGACGGATTTCAAAAATTTTTCGACAGTTCGACAGAGGACACTTCCGAGGTGGTCCCATGGGGATGTTTCCAGGGTCAAAATAATTACATTATATTTAGTCCGCATTTTAGATTATAAAAATATATTAGACACGTATTTTTCCTTTTTACATTTAAACAAAAAATAACAAAGATACAAGGCATCAAAATTTAGGAGTGGGGGTCTTTGACGTTACTTAGTGGCGAAAAAACTCCCACTATGTGACGTCACGCGTAATTTCAACGTGCTATATCTTTGTCATTTTTGGTCTAATTTACAAATGAAAAAATACGTGTCTTTTATTTTTGAACAATCTAAAAGACGGACTAATTACATTTTTTTCGGAAACAGGCCCATTATCACCAAGTCAGGATCTGATGATGGGATCCTGGAGAAATTGAGGGCAACAACCGAAAATTGTATGCTCATATGGTGTTTTTGTTACGTTATCATATTCTACTCAGGTATATGCTTCCGGGCGTCAACATCTGCTGCTGATGATGAAGCCACAGAACTCCTTAACGGTTAGGAGTTAGGGAACAGTACTGACATTGGTCGATAGGAACTAGGTAGTAGTATGTACTTATGCAGGGCTAATAGGGAAGGTGATTTGGCAAGTGATTTGCTTGATTCTAGATCACAAAGTCTTCACTTGACTTAAAGCAAAATTTTTCATTCCTAAGTAAAACTCTTAAGGACATTAATTAGCCCTTATTCAAGGTCACAGCACATTAACGCAACTAAAAAATAGAGAAATAAAATTATTTTTTAAAAAAAATTAAACCGACTTCAAAAAAAAAACACAAACGACCAAAACTAAAAAGCGATAAATAACGTAAGTAATTCTATCCTTAATACATAATTATTTAAATATTACAATTATCACTTATTTTTGAAGTCGGTGCCAGCCAAACAAATAAATGTATCTATATTGTTGAGGGGATTTGCTGGCCGCGCGCGTCATACAACAGTCTACGTTAGGTACCTAGAGACTGGCACCGACTTCAAAAATAAGTGATAATTGTAATACATATTTAAATAATTATGTATTAAGGATAGAATTACTTACGTTATTTATCGCTTTTTAGTTTTGGTCGTTTGTGTTTTTTTTTTGAAGTCGGTTTAATTTTTTTAAAAAAATAATTATACCGATAAAACGACGTAATGCCAAGTAATGGTAGGAAGTGTTTCTATTCTTAGATGCTACAGTTTATTGGAACTATACACGAAGAAGTTTTAAATGAACTAAGATCTTGAGTTTACCTCCATGTTAATCTCAAAACCTAGAGTTCTGGGATTCAATACTAATACAGAGAGTCGGGAAGAAGTCAATGGACTCGAAGCTCGTTTGTTTGTGAGTAGGTTGATATACTATTATGACATTGCACATTCGTATATAAATATGTTTATACGCCTTGTAGAAGCCTCGGGCGACAAGAGGGCTGGTGCTTTCCTCGGCCAGCGTATCAGTTTGGCCATACAAAGAGGAAACACGACCAGCCTTCTTGGCACAATGCCCTTGTGCAGCGATCTCGGACATATTCTTTATTTATAAGTTTCCTTTAATTTTGTTTTTTTACTTTTATTGCCTAACATCTTATTAATTGCCGCCTTTGTTTCATCGAATAAATTCCAAGTAGTTAGTTAATTTCCGAAAAAAAAAGAAAAAATATGTTTATTTAGTCCAATAGGATTAGTATGAGATAGGTATCTCAGTTTTAAAATAAAAATACTTAGAAGATACCTTATTAATTAAAATCAAAGAACTCACTATGCAAATCACCACCATAACCTGCACCAACGATCCCTGCATAATAAATTGGCGATCCGAAGATTCCCGGCAAAAGTGAGTAACAATGCTTCATTACGAAGGTCTGTCGTCGGACGGCATCGCCATTGTCATGTAAATACAATCTGTGCGCCCCATCTGAGAGCCCCGTCTGCCATTTACGCTGAAGCTGAAGGCCTAATCTTTTCATCACTGGAGGACATTAAAGAGATTTAGGCGACTCAGTTCAAGCGGCCGCGATTGACCTCAGTGAGCGATGATAGGGAACTTTGTAGACTCAATCAAATGGCTGATTTGAAAATTACATCTGAAGGCGAACAGTTGAATGACCTTTGTCGTTAGAAATTCAACGGAGAATACAGCTTATAGGTACATTTCCGTAATCTTTGTCACTTATTTTACTCTAATACCGCTTAGTCGTTAAAGTAATCGAGAAAACATTACATAAGTATTTGACGTATTTGTTAACGAAATGTATCATCATCAGCCTGCCACCGTCCACTGCTGGACATAGGTCTTCTTCAATGGCAACTGTCATTTGAGGGGATTTGGTTCAATCACCACTCTTGACAGGCTGGTTGGTGACCCCAGTAGGCTTTATTTCTACCCAGGCCAGGTAAACTCTGCTGCCTGTTTCCTGATATTCTTTAGTCATCCTCTAACGACATCCACGACATGAGATGGGGCAATCCTATTTTAAACCTGGAAACGAAAAATAAAGAAGTTAGTCGATAATAGTGTACCTACCCTACTGGAGAGAAATAAAAACTAGGGTAAGTTCATTGAAATAACTTTTTCCATTATCTGTTGAATCCCGAATGCATGACATCTTGAGTCTAGTTTCCTGCTATTAGGCAAGGGCGGCGTAATGGCTTGAGTTGTCGCGCAAGCAATTAATACTTATGCGACATATTGCGCGGCGGCGGGCGTCGGTGGTCCCGTCAAGACGGCGCGACTTCAAAGCGCCGGAATTAGCCGCCCTCATTCCGCTTCCTGAGCGAGCGCGTGCGCAGCGGACGGTCCCACGTCCGATGCGACCATTCGGTAGCGTTGCTTGGTCGCTAATCATCATTATCAGTCTATAGTTTTTCTCCAATTTCCTCTTCTCGCTCATGATGAACATGAGCTTCTCGCACCCAACTTCTTTTCGTTTCAACCTTGCGCGTTGTCGTCACTCCACCAGATCAAAACAATAATTAGTACCAGTGATCTATTAAAAGGTTACGCACTTTATTTTCACTACTACAAGCGGCATGTAATAAAAAATATTTAGGACTTTCCCTGATATAATTCGCTATATATAACTGAACTTACGAAAGATCCATATCCAGTTATGTCATTTTAGGTATTAAAATTTACCTTTCTACTTTTGTAAATTGGGTCTGGGTGTTCGGAGAGATTTTATTTCCTCATTATGATTATCTGTATGGTTAATATTATATTATTATCAGTTGATCTTGTCTGAAACATGTCACCTACCGCCATCGTGCCGCCCGCCCCGGTGAGCTGCGCGCGCGTCGCTTTATTGATGCGCACGGGCCCCTCGTAGATCAGATCAGTGTCTGCGCGGGCGCATTCCGACCAGACACTAACTAATCACATGCTCCATCTATCTTGTTTGCGTCTCTTTTTATTTGTATTGCTGCAAGCGTATACAAGATAGTTAAGAATAAACTCGGAAGCGGAGAATGGACCAGTTATTAGACTAGCTTGATAGGTCATTTGATAGTGATTTAATACTTACTTTGAATCGATGGACCAAGATTTGACTCATCCGGGATTAACATCCTTTTTTCCATAACATAAGTGCTAAACTATTTGGATCTGGCCAAGTTATTTGATGTTGAGGATATGTCTACTAGCCCGATGGTTCATTCGGTAATGACTCGTGCCTTCTGAGCTAAGGAATGTGGGTTCGATTCCCGCACAGTACAATCATTTTGTATGGGTCTGGGTGTTTGCACGTATGATAATAATATGTATTTATTTACAAAACAAAAGAAGTATCTAAGTAAGTTTATCAGTTGTCTAGTACCTATAGTACAAGCTTCGGCTTAGTCTAGGGCTAGATGGCGCTGTGTGGCCCAGCGTGTCATGTCTTGGGTTATTTATTTATGTTTTTCTCAATGATCCAAATGTTATAAGTAACCATCCTTTTAATTATGCATTCCAGTCTACTTCGGCCGACAGCATTACTGGAAACGCTACACATTTCAGACAGTAAATATTAAATGAAGCAGCTGCGCCCATCATTTGACTCGGATGAAGATGAATCTCATTGGTCTCGCTGAAGCCTTTCGGGAAAGCATTCTTGTGTAGTTTAATTAGGATAAACTTGTCCGCATTTACTAATTAGTGACATCCCTTTGAAACACGATGCTAATTTATGTAGTGATTTTTATCATTTAACATGTCCATTGCCACCCGCCGCGGTTCAAACAAAATAACATACAAACCTAAATCATTGTGATTTATAGACTTGTACCTACTTATCTACGCATTTATTTTTACGTTTTATTATTAAAAAGTTAATAAGTTTGCATTGCAATTTTCCCGCTTCATCATCATCATTATCAGCCTTTTGCAGTCCACTGCTGGACATAGGCCTCTCCAGTTCTTCGCCAGTTTGCTCGATCCTGGGCTTTTCGCATGCAGTACTTGTCAGCCATCTTGCGCAAATCGTCGCACCACGTGGCCCGTGCGTCCTATACTACTAGGTACACTCTAGAACTCCATCTCCCCGCATGTATATCTATTAAATTGCCGATAATAAAACCACAACGCTATAACAATCACATAAAATAAACATCGCATAACAGATATGATCAGAAGACATCTTTAGCCGCGGCGAGACAGATCGCCAAATATTGCCGATTGTATTGTAGTGGGTACGGTCCCGGGCGTCGCCCGTCGATACCGGCTCTCCGGCTAATGCATATTTCATCAGGCTCGTTCTGTTGCTTTCTATAATATCACGATAAAATTGTCGACATTACCTATACTATGTTTTAGCTTATCCGAAATCAAAAGAAACTTTACTACTGTTCGTACCGAAACTGGTATATAGACGTACATACATACATACCGTCACGCCTTTCTCCCAGAGGGGTAGGCAGAGACCAAGTCCTTCCATTTCCTACGATCCTGGCCCACAACTTTTGCTTCGTCTACATGCCAAAGGGCTTGTGGGGACACTATGCAGCATGACGTACCCTGGAAGTCCCCTGGTGACGAGGAGTATGACGCATCGGGGGTCTCTCTCGAGTGTGAGAGGAGGTGGTGTCCATTATCTTATACTGACTGTGTGTGAAAAATTCAAAGATTATATGGACCGGCTTTTATGCAAATTGACAGGTATGAACTTGTTTATATTTATTTTAATGAGTTTATTTTTTGAGATCATAATAATTAGTGTTATAATTATCGCATTTATATAAAGCGCATCGTCTGTAGAAGAAAAAAGTACTGAATATTTTAATTTTTTTTCTACTCGGTGCAGTGCAGTGGGACCAAAACATAATACAAGTCGAGGGTAGTACATTGATCAGAATTAACAGGTACACAAAATATACACAATTTATAGAATAATAAAATATTACGAGTACAACAACATTCTCAATAAAAATAAGTGTTTCAACTACCTAATAAACATTCTGGATTAATCTCGGCATCATATTGGCCCACATCAATCAATTAAGATGGTGTTTAGTTCGTATTACATTCAACAGATGTGTGTAAACAAGACGTCTCCGTCCGTTTGTTAAATTTCTATCGCCCCATTACTGTGTCATCAGATAAATATAATAATTGTAGTGTTTCTACTTTCATTGCTCACTAAAACCACGAAATGGGCACTCTAAAATTAAGTAAAATAAAAAATTATGTATTCTACTAAGAATTCATTTATAAATAGAGAACATGACAGGTTTACTGAAAAATATACTTTCCGTATCTTGTGGTACCTATCTATGTAAGTACCTACATCAGTACCGTTGGACCAATATTCATTGCTTTTAATTTGTTGAATTTGTCCGGAAAGCTGGAGAAGAGACGAGATGGAATTGTACAGAAACGAGGTGGGGATAACAACCAGGAAGGGGACCGGAAACTGAACTGGGAAAGGGATAGTAATTGGATTTGGGAATGAGATTAAGCTTACGATTGAATTCTGGATTCTGGTGCGATACGAAGTTCGCCCGGTAGCTGGTGGCGATCTCTATAGATTGGACAGTGATGACGAAACTCAGTTAATTGTATGATCATGTGTTAAAAGATAGCTATTTGTCCACAGAGATCTGTCTGGTAACCTGATCAGCGAGCTGACGGAGGCGAGTCTGCCGCCACTACCCGCCCTCCACACGCTGTAAGTACCAAACTGTTATACCTACTGTGTATTGAAGTACAAATGTAACTCTGCCTATTCCTAGACTGGTGACATCCATACTGTATGTACGTATATGTTGCGGGCACGCAGTGCATTTCGAATAAAACAATAAATGTAGGACGATATGTGGCGACCTCTCTTCATATTCCGCAAGATTATTCAATAGCTTCGATGACAACAATCAGTAGCGTATGTTAATATTGCTACTGCAACAAAAGCCTTACAAACTGATAACCGTTCCATACATACGTACTTCAGACCTTGGTCCGAGACCCAGCTCGGGGGAAGTATTTCCACTTTTCGTGAGAGCACAAATTCTACAAAAGCAATAAATAAACGTAGTTATTGTGAGGTAAACATTATTCACTTTATCAACAACACGGCTGTAAGCTTTATTTGGCGCATGACTTACAGCATTCGGCGACCGATGCCCGAATATGGGGGCGGCGATTGGCGAATGGTACGAAGCCCCTCGTCCGTAAAGGCCAAAGTACATAACGAGCCCACTCGTATTTGTAAGCAGAGATTTATGCCGTCTCCACTTATGACAATAGATTTTAGTGGCTGCAGAAATCCGCTCCGAGCTTCCTATAACAAGCAAAAGATAAAAGGAAAATACAAAGAAAATGAATACCCATGAGTTATGGCGACGCTAGGGGGCCGCTAAGCCCTTCAGACGCTGCATTATCTCCCCTCGGAAACCGTGAACAATGACGTTGTTAATATTACAGAAGCCGTAATTTATGACCAAATTAAAACAGCATTATAATTAGCAATTACACGTCGGGGATGCTCCCAGATACGGGATGCGGAAGTAATTTATTGTTCTGATAGACCTATAAAAGGGTGATTTATTTTAGTTTTTTCAGCTCTGATTAGCTCTAATTTGAAAATATGAGTATTTAAGTAGCTACACCAGGTACAGCCCGAAAATGCCTCATCATAGCTAGCGTAAATAATACCTTTATTCATTAGGAAACATAAAAAGTCGGTAGTATAAGCCTGTATGGTCTACAGCATTCAAACCTCTTTTAAACAAACCTACGTAGTACTACATAATATTTAGATGTCGATCCGTGTCGTCGCTAATCAGGTCTAATATTCGCCAATTTAGGTAAATGTGGTTGCAATTTAAGTGATTTGCTGAACTTACGAATCGGACTTTGGATTCGAGTTAGAACATCAGGAAAAATAAGTTAGTTTGATTTTTGTCAATATTGTTTTTCTAATTAAAAAACTTATACTCGTAATTGTAATAGAAAATAGGTACTTTTATAATGAAATCATTTGTGCACGTATATACTTGGAAAGAAATTCTTGCCACTTATTATTTTGATGAGTATGCTATTATATATGCTTCAGGGAGCACAAATACACCTGTGACTCTCCTAGTGTTGCGGTGTCTATGGGCTGAAACGATCACTAACCATCTGGTGACCTTCATGCCTGTTTGCCATCTCTGTTCAAAAAAAAACAAACGTAGGTACTCGTACGTACAACACATCGAGTGGTACTCTGGCGGCACTCACGCGCAGACAGCCGCACTCGCGTGTCATTGAGGCGAGTCGCTCGTGACCGGCCCAGTTCGCCTTCGCGCTGCGGCCACCACGCGCTGCGCCGGCGCAGGACGCCCTCCGAATAACGCCTAATAATAAACTGCCGTCCTATCACTACAAAACCGTTAAGCTACTTGAGCTCAATTTGGCTTAACGGCATTTTTGGTGATAGAACGGCAGTAAAGCCTAAATATGGTTTATCTTTCTACTAGAGCGCTAGGGCTAAAGTAATATTGCTATATCCTCTTACAGGCTTCAAATAAAGTATTGTACATCAATCAATCAACCGCTTGGCCCGTCCACTGCTCTATACATGCCTCCTTTCATTTGCGCCACTTAGATAGATTATCTTTATTGTTGTGTGTACAGTACACCTTAAAAACTTACCTTCAACTAGTTGTCGCACAGTTTGAGCGATCTTTTCCAGACAACCTTTGGGTAGAGAATAGCATGATAGAAAGAATGAGGGCAGGTTTCTCTCTCCCGGGCTTTCCCATCTAGCAAATGCTAGCAGGTCTTCTAAGGTAATTAGATAAACGAGTCACGCGGCTACGTACACTGAGATGTATGTAGTTTTAAGGTATAGAAACCGTGCTTTAAGACCAATATATTCAGTATTTATTCTGCATTGCCTCAGCATTACGTCTACCTAAAGAGACACCGTCTATAAGTAGACGTAATGCTGAGAGAAGTCTCTAAGACTCTTCTCCAGCGATTGTAAATTCGACGGCAGAAATAACCAACCCACTATCACTTTACCTACTAATTAAATAAATTAGGAATGTCCCAGTGAGTGCGAGCCGCGTGGCCACCGCACGCGTCGCCCGCGGCTGTGACAACCTTTTAATCTTTTCTCCGATCTTGATCTATCGGCCGCGGCGTGCCGCTGCGTACTAGCGCGGGTCGCGGCCAGATGGCGCCGTTTCCGATATATACCGCCATTGCACATCGCATACACACATCACACACACACATACACATACACAACAGGCCTAGCGCAGTCCACTGTTGGACATAGACCTGTCCAGTTGTTGGCCACTTTGATCATCTGAGGCTTTGCCATCGCAGGGTGTAGCTTCTCGCTCCGGTGACGCTGCTGCCCATCATCGGCCTGTGGTATTTAGCTACGCCTTCAATAGTCATGGTTACCGCCAACAGTCGGTTGCCAGCGCCTCGTTTGTTATTCGGCAGGATGCACCACGGGCAGGTGATGGTGGCATGGATCGAAAAGCCACCTCCTCCACCTCGCTCACTCACCATCATTAAATCTCCATTTTATTAATAACACAGTGTGTGTCCCCACGGGAAAACATATTACAAACTTAACATCTATGGGCACGGCACGCAGGTGACTTGGCAATATATTTATTAAAAACTTAAAAGATTATTAATACTTATTGTTATGGTCACTGTAAGATGTTGTTAGGTATGATAATTACGTAAAAACTTAAGACAGAAGGTTCCTTAACTGAATAAATTAATAACCGACTTGGTATTACATGGATCTCACAGCTTTTTACGATAGAACACATGAGTTTCGAGACTTGGTTTTTTGACAAGTACCTAAGTATTGTTTTTTTTTGGGATAGATCTTACAAAAACATTTAGTATTACATATTTTGTCTATAGTATAGAGACCAGCAAATATTTAGTTGCTTAGCTTTTATCAATCAAAATAAACTTGGGCGAAAGCCAGATATAGACATTTTCGAAACTTAGCTAAAAGCTTTTTATTTAAAAGTCCCAGCTTAGAGAGATCTTTACTATGTTTTTTTTCAGAAACGTATATTAGCAGTTGTAAATAAGTACATAATAAAATGAGATAACATGATTATCGTCGCGGCAGCTCTGTTGCGTGGGCGCAGCCCGTGGCTATCAAAACACTGGCGGACTGGAGTGGCGCGTCTAGTATTTGCAATATAGCATGTCGCGGCGAGGGCGAGTGCCGAGTGAGTGACGCAATCACAACATACCCGAGAAGGCCAGCGTGCATCGACAGAGTATTATTAATTTTTGATTGGATTTGTCAGCTGGTTTTGATGAGTGTCATCATCCAGTCTCGTAATTACAGGGTGGCATGTCGGCAAAATGCATCGGGCCCCCAGCCGTAAGGAACCCCCGGACCGAGGAGAATCTAAACTCTCAACATCCGGGGGCACGGTCGTGCCTCCGCCAAGACGAGCCATTTATAATGTAGAAAAAATCCAATGAATCTGCTCCAATGAATCATTATCCTCGCGTAATATATTGCTGTATATAAACCACTGGAATTCGCCACTTTGCTCAAACCTGAGCTTAATTAATTTAGGCAGGTACTAACTTGTCATTCTAAACTAAACTTCATGGACATTGGCGCAATGATAAGACTCTTCGCCTAAAAAGGTTCCAATCCCATTCGAGTCAATTTAGGAAAGAGACGATTCTTAAGTCAACTTGTGGTCTGGGTGTTCTGGTTTATTTTAGAGCTATTAGTTGGTGTAAAAGTCTGTCTATTGTCCTTGATAAACTGACAACTAAAATTGTGCATACGGAACTTCTTAGTGTTCTATCCACGTATCTCACGTTGCATCTGTGTGGCTCAGTTTGCATTCTGGCAGGAAGGCGCGGCGCGTGCCAAACGCCACACGGCTCGCCTTACGCTGCGAGCAGAATCTTGGCAAATGGCCGCGGTTCTCTCGGATTTCCTGATCTGATAAGAGCTCATTCTTCCGCTTGAAATGTGTACTCGGCAATTGTATTCAGTTCAAGAATGAAATAAAGAATAACCCGTTGGATTTTTTTTAACTTGACGATTTTTTAACTAAAGTATACTACTATCTACGTGGTCCTACTCGTATTTGTAATGAAATTTAATACAAAATGCCCACGCCCACATTTAGTGGCTATCAAGATACTAGTCCTTAACAAATTTAAGCCACAGCTGCAAATTTCCATGCAGAATGGCCTCTTAGCTATTCCGCATGGAAATGCATGCATTAATACCTGTGTATAGCAGGTAGGTATATATATAATGTATAAAAGTTTATAAATAAGGCAAAACTCTGGATACTTCTAGACGACAATACAACACGGCCAGAGAAAGCTCAAATGGCCGAGATCTAATCACAGCTTCTAATGAGCAATTTCTTAAAACGAAAACCGCTTAACGCTTTTAAGTCACGGACAAAAGATCAAAGCTCATAGTCACGTGATAGCTCGTCATATAACAAGTTGTACATTTAGAATTTTGAATTCGAGACATAAACAAACTGTTTTGCATCGTGCTCAGTCAATTTGTGAAAAGCTCCTCCATACACTCGCATAAGTCAGCCGCTCCGCTATCTGGCAACAGACTGCAGAATTTATTCCATTGAATTTGTGCCCCTGTATTACATTTCGTAGTATCTCTGCCTATTCACTTATCACATCAGATAGCGCCAGTCTAAACGTAAATCTAGTTCTTTGCATCTCTCTATTCTTTACTGAATGTATTCAACATTTAGCGCCGACGCTCGAACACGCAAAAACTTTCCCCCGGGAAAAGTGCTGCTTTCGGGATTTTTTTACGACGCGTTGAGATTTATTTTATTACTAAAGGCTACGTTTCATAGTTTAACATCAAAATAGAACGAATAATCGAACGGTTGCCTGACATTAAATTTGAAATGTAATTTTCGATTTGCAATAAAACTTTGAATAATCGCTTGATCTTTCACTATTTGAGAATATATCACTGAATTTAACAAATGAAGCTTCTTTCGAATACTTTTTTAGCGAAAATAATTTAACAAAACATTTATCTACTTATATCGTTGTTTTGCCTTTTCAAAAGGAGCGTTCCTAGTCGACTGAATCATTCTAAAAGTTAACATTCGTCGTGTGAATCGAATTAGCAGGTAGATAGAGTGATTCTAGTTAATTGGGCCGGCTCACAACATCATTTCATCATACATTCAAACAGTAATGTCGTAAAAGTGTAAGTGGACGGTGTAAATACCGTCAGCCGTTGATTAGCCCGGCAGTAGAGAACAATTAGCGTGAGTCAAAGGCCGGGCGAGGGTCGCGGTTCGATAACACACCTCGATACCTTAGCGTCACGTGCGGCTACGACGTGTACTATCCCAGTGAAAGTTGCAACTAGTTAATAAGCTTTTAACCGACTTCGAAAAAAGGAGGAGGTTCTCAATTCGTCTGTATGTATAATATTATTTTTTTTTTTTTATGTATGTTCACCGATATTTCCGTCAATTATGGATGGATTTCAAAAATTTTTCGACAGTTCGACAGAGGACACTTCCGAGGTGGTCCCATTATCACCAAGTTAGGATCTGATGATGGGATCCTGGAGAAATTGAGGGCAACAACCGAAAATTGTATGCTCATATGGTGTTTTTGTTACGTAATCATATTTTACTTAGGTATATGCTTCCGGGCGTCAACATCTGGTGCTGATGATGAAGCCACAGAACTCCTTAACGGTTAGGAGTTAGGGGACAGTACTGACATTGGTCGATATTAAACTAGGTAGTAGTATGTGCTTATGCAGGGCTAATAGGGCAGGTGATTTGGTAAATGTTATGCTTGATTCTAGATCGCAAAGTCTTCACTTGACTTAAAGCAAAATTTTTCATTCCTAAGTAAAACTCTTAAGGACATTAATTAGCCTTTATTTAAGGTCACAGCACATGAACGCAACTAAAAATAGTGAAATAAAATTATTTAAAAAAAAAAAATTAAACCGACTTCAAAAAAACACAAACGACCAAAACTAAAAAGCGATAAATAACGTAAGTAATTCTATCCTTAATACATAATTATTGATAATACATTGCAATCAATGATGAAACTTTAAACTTTTATATCCAGAAACGGTAAGCTGTTCATGGGCGATTGTAAAATAGCCGTTAGGCACGATATGTGATAATTGAATCCTATTTTGTATGACAGAAAGATGCAGTCAAAACCAATGTTTCTTAGCATAATAAAGTTTATGAGTAGGTAGGTATAAAGGGACGAATGTTCGTGTGGTTTCCGAACTCTCCATCTCTTCCCGTGCGTGTCATAGACGACCAGGGGAATGCCAGGAAACGGGCAGCAGCGTTTAGCAGTGGACGTTTGATGATGATGTTGAAACTTTTAAAAGCGTTTTAGATACTTTTGAATCCAGAAAAATACTGATCATAAGCGATTGAAAAATTATCCTTAGACATGATAGAGCAATCAAAGATTTTAACCTATTTTCTAATGATAATGAGTAAGTATAAAGGTACAAGCAAACCCGTTTATTGGCAAGTGTTATGTTAACTCAAGACAGCTGAAGTGCTAACGAATAGTTAGTTATTTTATTAGCACTCAGCGTCCGTGACGCCTTACGATATTATTAGGTGTATAGATACAGTTCAGTTACAGCTACATACTCGTATATCAGAACTTGTAAACTTTCGCGTTGTATCTTAAAGACATGAGATATGAGGTATGTGCGCAATGAATCCCGCACCTTCCCTGCCGTGGGTATATCTAAAATGGTCAACCAATAACAGGATAAATTTAATGTCAAAGATTTTAAGTCGTTGTGGGGTCTCCGGGGTGATTTATTCCGGTGTGACATGATTTATTGCGAAAGCGAACGGGGTCGACAGCTTAACGCGTCCTTTGACGCGTGGAGAAATGCGGGGAGGACATTTTGGCCCAAATTGGTCTATTGAAAGCATACAAAACAGACAGCCTAAGCGAGTTGTTTGCGTAAAGTACCTACTGTATCACATTTTTATGAAGCAGTCTAGGTACAACTTTCAGACTGCACAACTGTCCTCGTGTTTTCCGGATTTAGAATAGGACCACCCATCTTACCCGTTGGGTGTCGTAGAAGATGACTAAGGGAATATCAGGAAACGGGCAGCAGCGTTTACCTGGGTCCAAATAAAACGTACGGACACCAATCTGTCTGCCAAGAGTGGTGACTAAGACAAATCCCCCGAATGATAATTGTCATCGGGGACGGATCATGTCCAGCAATGGACATTTGCAGGCTGATGATGATGAACTTAAGGTTTATAAAAGGTCGGCAACACACGTGTGATACACCTGGTGTTGCAGGTGTCCATAGGCAGCGGTAACCGCTCAGCATCAGGCAAGCCGTAAGCTTGTTTGTCACCCTAATGGTATAAAAAAAACTTTTCAAATAAATGAACTAATTAACTATCATGTCACTGATGAATTCAAAGCTAGACAAGTTCGTGACGAACGGAACTCCATTTTGCCATTACAAACAACATCTTGACACCAATTCAGCGACATCGTTCGGACACGCGTCATCTGTCGCGCTGGCTGTCACCGTAAATAAGAGATACGTAAAAAATAATTGAATCGTAAAAAGCCAATTCGCTTTTCTCCGTCCGAAAGCTTCAGTTTCCGAAAGTGCGACTAGGCTGGATCCCATCTGCCGGCCGTAGCTCACAGCTGGCCTGTACTAAATGTGTCTTATTTCTGAATTATGATTCATTATGATCCCATTAAACGAATCAATATGACCGACACACTTTTTGAGAATCTCTTGTCCTATTGAATAGATAAACTCTAGAGTTTAGTCTCGTGCGGCTAATTTACGATGAAAGGTTATCTTGGGAAATTTACGAGAAGACGCAAAGTAATTGTGTCATGATTTTTTCACCGACGAATTTATCGCGCTTAAATTCCGGGCGTCATAATTTATGATCTTACCTGTGTGTTAAAACATTTCTGAATTAAAGGATAATCTCAATAACTAATGGTACTTTCACTTGTAATACAACATATACCTATCTCTACTTGGCGTAAGAATGCGTAATCTATATACATCTAAATTGTAGCCCAAATTAGTCAAAGTCCATTCTATTCCCTGCGGTTGCGTTTCGCGCGCGTTACTGCGGCGAGCGAAGCCACATTATCGGCTCCGCATATTCGCTCTTAATACACGTCTTGTCGATTATGTAAGAATAGATATTTAGATACTCCCTATTGCACAATAAAACAATTTAGACCGCCTTATAAGCGGTCTTTTACAGGCAACCTTTTTGAATTAGAGAATAGCAAGATAGAAAAGACCGGTGGTGTATTTCAAACGATACTTGGTAGTAAATATTTTTTTGGCTTAACAAAATATCATCTTGGTGACCGCAGTAGGTTTCATTTGTTAACCCAAGTAAGAGCTGCTGCTCGTTTCCTGATATTACCTATCAAAATATATCTAAGTTTACCCAATTATAGCAACCAAATACATATTTATAGACTCGGTATTGTACAAGTTGGAAAGTTTCACGAACTTAATAATTTGATCAAACACGATCCTGTTTGTCAGAAATGTGCTTTTAATTAAACTAAGCGCGCCCACAAACGTAATTACAATGAATGATCTCTATTTGATACGAATCGAGTCGCGGCAAAACGTGTTTCCATTTTATGAAGTAAATAAAGTAGCGAATACACAATGTAAACAGCAAACACACGAGTAGCTAACTACGAGTATTTGCTGTGATGCACGATTGTTTGTGGAGCTAATGTGTCGCCGGTTGCACGAGTACGGCTGTGTGCACGCAGCTCGTAGTGGCCGAGTGCTGTAGGACGCGCGTGTGCGCTTCGATGCTCGGGTAGATGCAACATCAAGGAACAATCGAATGGTGAACATCATCGATGTTAAATATTGATATCACCTAACAGGAAGCAATATGCAGGGACGTCCAGAAAGTTGCCAATGTTACCAAGTTACCTCTCTGTAAAATAGAAACATCCAAACATCTATGTTTCGGGGAAAAAATACGTAAGGTAGCTCAGCTTTGGCACTGCACTGATTCAATATACTTACGCACGTGTCGTCTATTACCGGTGTTATCAATACATTCACGAGACGCGTGCCCGTACATCTACCAACCAAAAAATTAGGAAGAATTACAATGTAGTGTTTTTCATTATAGTGAAAGAATTGTCAAGTCTACATCCAGAGTTACCGGTACTGTTACCAGGGTGCACCGTGTGGACGCTCTTTTATTGCACCCCTCAAATATATGTATAGTGCATTCGAATCTAAAAAATTAAATTGAATTGAGAACCTCCTCCTTTTCTTGAAGTCCATCATGGTAGAGACAGCTACTCAAGTCTGCAATTAATATAGTTGTCCGATGTCACCGATACATATCGATCTCTCCCCGCCAGCTCGCCCGGAGCAATAACCGGCCGGACCCGGCGTCTCCCGTCCGCGTCCCGGACCGCATCTTACAGCCGACCCTCGCATGCCTACTTTATTTACTTACACACAACTTTCGTGTTTACTTCGCGTGACATATGGGGCATCTGCTAAATAATACGCACACAAGGGGCTAAGAGAAGGCTGTGTCATTAACAAGCATCGAATAAATCCTCTAATCTAACCTCACATATGTTATATTAGGTACATAGTTAATGCATTTACTTTTGTACCTAAATCTTTTTTAACATCTTTCTTGCATCAAATAGTAGGCTTAATGGTAGGAATATACTCTACATTCAGACACGATGCGTGCAGTATATATTTACAATACCTACTTGTAAATATGTAGCAAACGATATCATCATCATATTCGGATGTAGGTGTCCACTGCTGGACATATCCAAGATGAGAAGAAAAGCCTTCCATAACGCTAGCGTCAAGCGCAACCTTGTAGTCGAGAAGTTTCTGTCCCAACCATCTTTTTCTCATCTATCTTTCTTTTCATCCCATCTTTTTTGATTCCTTGCTATTCTCTCTTTTTTTTCAAATGAGTGTGCGCTTGACTGCGATTCGCCTGATGATAAGCGATATCGTAGTCTACGTTGGAACGCGCTCACCCAGCAAAAACCGGTTCACTCTCGCCTTGAACATCGGAAGATTATCACTTCCCTTGTGGCTCCGCGACATCTATGTAATTTTTCAACTGCTCAAGCGGTTGGTACCGACAGCTCGAGCAGTCAAAAACCGACCGCTCGAGCCGTCGACGCCGACTGGCAGACTTAACATCAGGCAAGCTGGAGTCGCGTTCAACACTATTCCCCACGCTACAATTTTGGAGGCATTCCGTTTCTTTGGCTTCCCCTCATACTTGAAGGATGTACTGGCCTGCTACCTAAGGGAGAGGTCAGTTATATATGTAAATAAGTCTGGCTTTTTGTGTCGCCACGGCGTTGAATCCGGTGTTCCACAGGGGTCTGTACTGGGGCCTCTCCTGTGGAACATCGGATTTGACTGGATGTTGCGGGGTACCCTCCTTCCGGGCATTAGTGTCATTTGCTATGCGGATGACACTCTCGTCACGGCCCGGGGGAAGAGCTTCTCTGAGGCGGCTCATTTGGCAGCTATAGGCGTAGCCATGATTGTGCGGCGAATTCAGCTCCTGGGACTGCGGGTGGCGCTTGAGAAGACCGAGGCCATCTACTTTTCTGGGCCTCGGCAGGGCCGTCCGCCTGACGCGCACATCTGCGTCGAAGGGGTTCGCATTGATGTAGGGACCCAGCTTGAGTACCTGGGCTTACTTTTGGACGTGCGGTTTCAATTCGGCCCGCATTTTAGGGAATTGTCACCGCGCCTTCTCAGAGCCGCGAATGCCTTTGCTTGGCTTCTGCCAAATCTGGGGGGGCCGAAAGCACATTGCAGGCGTTTATACGCCGGCATTTTGAAAAGCATGGCGCTCTACGGAGCGCCCATCTGGGCGGACATGGTATCACGTCGTGACAATCTGAGGCACCTCCGGCAGCCCCAGAGGGCAATCGCCCAAAGGGTTGCCCGTGCATATAGGACGGTCAGTTATGATGCGGCTTGTGCTTTGGCTAGTACCCCGCCCTGGGCCCTTGAGGCCCAGGTACTAGCCAGAGTCTACTCATGGACGTCTGCGGGGAGAGCGCGTGGGGACCCCCCTGCTCCCGCTGAAAGAGGTGCTGTGCGGAGGGAGGCTAATGAAGAAATGGTACGCCAGTGGGCTGAGAGCCTCGCCTCCGCAGATTACGGTCGGCGACTACTGGACGCCCTAGGCCCGGTTTTGCAGCAGTGGCTGGAGCGGCAGCACGGCCACTTGACGTACCGACTGGTGCAGGTACTGACCGGACACGGTTGTTTCGGCAGTTACCTGCACCGCATTGGCCGGGAAGCCTCGCCAGGCTGCTGGGGCTGTGGGGCGGAGCTGGACACGGCTGAGCACACCCTCGTTTCGTGTCCATCCTGGGCAGTAGAGCGCACGGCTTTGTCCAGCGCTGTTGGAGAAATCTCGTCGCTCCCAGTGGTCGTATCAGCCATGCTGGGGAGCCGAGAAGCCTGGACTGCTGTTGCCTCCTTCTGCGAGTCAGTTATCTCGCAGAAGGAGGCAGCAGAGCGAGAACGCGAAGACGACCCTTCGGCTCCGGTCCAGCGTCGTCGTAGAAGGGGGCGTAACCGGCGAATGTTCGACCGCTTGCAGCCTCCTGACGGGGCCCGGCGGATGGTTGGTGCGGGGGTACCTCCATCCGCCTCGCATCGGGCCTCGTCTATGTCGGACGGGAGCGGGCTGGCCCTCCGGGCCGCTCCCGTCGCTCACCCCTAAGAGGGGGGTTTGTCTGGCCAGCCTAGGGCAGCGCTAGTGGTGTTGCGGCAGTTCTAGACCATTCCGGGCCCCGTGACACCACCCTAAAGGTGCTTGACGGAGGGGCCGGGGTTTTTAGTGGGTATTCCCTGCCTCCTACCATCCTAAGGCAGGGTGCCGCTCTTCCGTTTTTGAGAGCGGCGTGAGTCCCACATACCCCGTCGTTCCCCCGAACGGCGGGAATGCGCAAAAGCATTTTCCCCGGCTTAAAAAAAAAAAAAAAAAAAAAAAAAGGCAAGCTGGAGTCAAGCGCTAACCATTTACAATTAGAACAAAACTTTCGCGTTATTTGTACCTATGTGTAAAGTGACGCGTGAACTCAGTGCTCGCAGCCTGGTCCCGCAGTGACCCGTGCGCACGTCCGTCAAAGCTCTCGTTGCTTCCGCATCAATGCCCTCGCAGCTCGTGCGTGGGAAGGCCGCCACTCGTCCGCAGGCTGTCGATAAAGTGTTATCACCCCAAACAAGCCTATAGACAAATAGATATTAGACAACAGATATACTCGCTCAAGCACCTGTGATAGGGAAATCAGAACAACAGAAGAGCCACAAAAATTTCTAATTCACGACGACGTACATTCGGTTTTGAAAGTTTTGTCCGTAACAAATGAAGCATCGAGCTAGTCATCCTCCCTCGTAAACACATGCAATAGGCAGGTGAATTTAACAAAGATTAGACAACAAAATGCTGAATCTTTTTAGATTTCTATAACTATCTGTATAACATCTATGTAGGTACATGTGTTGCTGTTCGAACAAAGTGGTTATTAGCCATTATGGCACAACACGAACAACGCACAAGTCCAATATTTGTTACACTTCTGGTGCCGAATGTGCGTTACTTGGGCACTTAACTTTCGTAATCTGGTGTCGGCAAACATCCCACTTCGCCAACAAGCGCCATTCTCACAAACATCCACTAAAAACTTTTATATCCTGCGATGATCAACGGCGCTACCCGCCGCCGCCACCTCCGTCACGTACGAAATAATCATCATATTTATGAACGAAACTTAGTTGAGCGAAACCGCACGACTCCGTGTGTATTTAAGCTGTATTCGTAGCAAGTTATTGTTGCTGGCAAATCCTGTTAGTTTGCGTTAGTCCCGGGGGCGGCGGCCCAATTCGCTCAAATCGGGTCTGTCAATATTGCTCTGGTCGATTTGCCACTTGTAATGCATTTAGGGAGGCCGAGTCAATAGAAATAACTGTATAATCAGCCGCTAATCTGATAAGTTACAGCCCACACTTCGTAAGAACTTTTTTATAGACTTTGTACTCATTTCGTCCTGAGCACGGTCTGCTCTGTAAAATATTAACAATAAAAAACCCTACACACCTACTTATAGGTATGTGTTAGCGTGTATTATTTTAAAATAACATAAACAACTCCGCACATATTGTAGAAAAACCTCCGACAACACAATATTTGTCTGAAAAGAGCCCATGGTCTACAGACTCCGGATGTGATCCTTCATGTATTCTACTTCTTCATGGCTACTTACTCCATGACATTAGCTACCAATTGAAAAAAGCATTAGATCGGCGGCCACAGACACGTCACGGCAAACATCCTTCTGTTTCTTAAAGGTTTTAAAAATAGCGTGAAAATCCGTCGACTTAAATAACTTAAAAGGTTTAACTTTCCTTCCTTCGCTACAGCTGGTAGACTAGACAATGAATAATTGTCTCAAAGTTGTCGTGAAGTAATTAAACAGTACCATAATTTGTACAGAATTATTCGTTAATTTTAGTGCAGTCAATGAAGCATTATAGGTCCGAATTTTTTTTACTGTGATCCGATTTGCATGAAATTTTGGAATTAGGTTCATCTTACCATTAACTTCAAAAGTGAAAATGATTTGAACTCCGCCACCACCCTGGGGGTGGTTGCCACCCCTTCTCGGAAGTCAATGGTTTTCTTTTCAAAATAACCTCGGATATCGATTGAAGGTCCAAATTTAAGCAAAAAATCATCTATAAAGTTTTTCGAGAAATCTAATACTTTTCATGTTATTGGCAATTGAAAACTTGAAAATTTTTCACTTTTTTCATCGGTTTTTTTTCAAATATCTCCAAAAATATAAGTTTTATCGAAAATTGTATAAGGAACAAAAGTGAAGCATGTAAAAAGATTAACAATTTGGTTTTTTATAAAGTATTCTAAGTGCAATATTAAGCTAGATATTAAAGATCAAAGCCGTTTTTTATTTTATCTGAAATTTCATCGATGTAGTCAATACCATCTATCAGCGAGCAAATGCATTTTATGCTTTCTAATCAAAAAGGGTTTTGTAGTGCTTGAAATAAGCTTTAAAATGAGCACTATTAAAAGTCTTTTACATGTAAAATAAGTGAGCTGTATTGCAAATAAGAGGAGCATCGACTGTTTTTTCTTTTGAATCAGTGGGTTTAAATAAGTGCCATTTCCACCAAAACTAAAGTTAATCATATTCCGCCTAGAATTAACTTAACTATAAAGAGTTTGATAGATTGTATTAGTTTGGCTGCTTTAGGACACATAGTTTTCAAAAAAATCGTGATTGAAGAAAAATCGAAAATTTCAAATTTTTAAAAAACCCACCTTTTTTTCATAGTATCTCAAAAATGACGATAGATACGTATAAAAGTGATAAGAAAAGGGATAAGAAATTTAGGTATTTTTCTGACAAACAATTTAGTTTTTTTGTTTTTTCTATCAAATAAAAAATGACGGAGATATGATTGTTTAAAGAGCGCGTGGCAGCGCAATCACAGCCTCTCTTAAGCCCTTTCACCCTTCACCGTTTTAAAACAAGGTTTTTCACTATATATTGCAATAAAGGATGTTGTAGCTCTCTTAATTACCTTTACAATGGTGTTTCATAAATTGTGATAGCATGAAAATTTAAGGAGTTATGGCCCAAAAACTTATCATATTTTTTTCTACTTAGTAACTGAACATTTCGGAGTGTGAATATTTGGAGCAATGTGAAATGATTGGCGACACATCCAAGTTATGAGATGTCTCTATGAAGCTGCCACTATGTCCGGAGCCGAAACGTGGACATTAACTGTAAGGCTAGTCCACAAATTAAAGGTTGCTCAGCGAGCTATGGTAAGGGCTATGCTCGGCGTCTCTCTGCGGGATCGAATCCGAAATGAGGTGATCCGACAGCGAACCAAAGTCACCGACTAGCTCACTGGATTAGTCAGCTGAAGTGGCAGTGGGCTGGCCACATCAGCCGCAGAACTGATAAGCGTTGGGGTAAACGAGTTCTGGAGGGGCGAGGACGCCCTCAGGCCAGGTGGAGTGCCGATTTGCGCAGGGCGGCTAGCTAGTGCTGGATGCGAGAGGCCCAGAATCGATCTAAGCGGCGAACATTAGGAGAGGTCTATGTCCAGCAGTGGACTGATACGGGCTGATGATGATGATGATGAAAATATTACTTACTCTCTACTTACATCTTTTTATGTCATACCAAAATATTTTTGTGATTTTTTCAATTTAGGGGTTGTTTGCTTGGGTTGTAAGATTTTCAAGGGGTTGAATATGATTTTAATATGAGGTAATTGTATTAGAAAACACTTTACAATTTCAACACTTACTATTAGACTGGTTTCTAGCGATAAAATGGCTTAAACTCAATTTTTCCATTAAGGGGTCATTTAGACCCCTTAAAAATAATTGGCGGAGTTCAGATCGTTTTCACTTTTGAAATTAAGGGTAAGATGAGCCTAATTCCAAAATTTCATGCAAATCGGATCACAGTAAAAAAATTCGGAGGTTAGCCCGTATTTTTCGCTTCATTGACTGCACTATTTACTTACTTTGCGAATCTGATAAGGAACTTTAATTCAGAATACTTTTGTTTAATAGAATGGGATAAATCTTTGTTGATGAGGCTATTAAATTAAGAGATATAAACTGTCTCAATAACCATTTAGGGTTCTCTATGATTATGACCTGAAACCTTTAGCTTTTGTTTCAGTTAACTTGAACTACTTACGTAAAATAATTACCGTAAGTAGTTCAAATGAACTGCCACTATACACTGCCATATAAGTAAATACTTAAATTGATAAAGAAACATTATGTCAGATGATCTAGTTTGACTAACTAATATGAAGTCTACAATATGCGAAGGTGCAACACTAGAAAAACGATATTAAATTTTTTACTAACAAAAAATTAACAAACTTTCAAGTTACCACTAGTTGCACTAGTTATACTACTGACGGGGTGCAACAAAGAGAAGCCTCCTCGAGTGGCAAACTGCTACTAATCTCTTTCGGGGGATTGGTAGTAGTGGGTCCCGGCGCACCCTGGGCAACGGCGGGTGGTAATCTCTTAGGAGATTGCCACCCGACGGCTAATTCTCAATGAGGGAGACGAGCTTGCTCGTGAATACGAGCAAGCTGGTCGTCTCGCCTCGGGGCGGACATAGTCCGCAGCTGCGCGACGTGGGCGCGCAGCATGGTTGGGCCGCGTTTAGTGGCGAAGTCGAATCGCATAATAAAGGAATGCGTTGGTGCATGCCACCTGTTGGGCTGCTTGGCAGCCATGGTTTGTCGGCGATGGTCGCAGAGGAAGAGGAGTGCCCTTCGGGGGATCTCGCAGTGTTTCGTTGCTGTCCTCCCTATCTTCTGCGACCCTTGCCGACTTACCCCTTGGAGGAGCCGGTCGACAGCGTCTGTCGGGTCTGCGGACGCTGTCCTGGCCGCGCACTTGTGCGCTTTGTTGGGCCCTTAATGGGCGGAGTAGTATCCCGGACGTGACGGAGGGTGTTGTAGGCCATTGGCCTTCTTCCCGGACGAGACTTGGTGGGCGGCGCATTTCAGCCACGGCGCGGCGGGTCCGGCGGCTCGGTTCTCGTGACCGTCGGACGGGTCGTAGACCAACCGACCGCGCAACCTGTTACCCTTGCCGTTCTCGGCGAGGGCCAGGGGGTCTACCTTAACCAGTAGGCCCGAGTGGAGCAAACCACAGACCAAACCACCTGTTACCCCTGTTTCGGCGGGGCCAGGGGGCCTGCCTTTACCGGTAGGCCCAAGTGGAGAAAACCACACTAAAAATCCACCGTGCGGTGGCGATTGCACGCCCGACGGGGTCCAGTGAGGGTTGGTGTGGGGACATCTCCCTTGCCTTGCACGGATCCCGTCCTTGGAGGAGGGCGACGGCTTCTGCCTGAGCCCTAGGCTGCCCCAAGTGGGGGGGCCGGCCGGATCTGCCTAGCAGACAGCGCTGGTGGTGGCGTGGTGTAATGGTTTATACCAAGATCCCACGTCACCATCGCCCAAGGCGCATTGGCGGTGAAGACCGGGGTTTTTTAGTGGGTATTCTCCGTCTCGCTACCATCTAGAGGCGGAGTGAGTCCCACATAACCTGCTGCGTCCCCGAGTAGCAGGTATGCGTAAATGCATTTTCCCCCGGTGCAACAAAAAAAAAAAAAAAAAAAAAAAAAAAAAAAGTTATACTACTGACTCCATTAATAACAGTGCTACCAGAACTCAATATGGCGCCAACAATGCAAAGTTCGTGTCAGATATTTTTGGACGACGAAGCGAGGGAAGTTCGCATTATTAAATTGAAGCGGCAACGACCTCGCGTTGAACTACTTCAGCCCAACTCTGTGCAACTGTGCAATTGTGTCCAACTGACACTTGCACAGAAATAGAAACAGTTTAGTGTAGATGACAACTTGACAATTGTTTCCAAGCACCGCTTAATGATCCAGACGAACTGTTTTAAAACCAGGATGGGACAAACATGGTTTCTTAAGTTTTCTGAATAGAAATTACTCAGTAGTCAGTTGGTTCATTACCTACTCATATTGGTGACTTTAAGGATGCGGTTTCTCTTCAATTTGGTATAGGTAGCTACTATTGCCGATAGATTTCCGGGCTTAGAACAGGACTACTCCATTTCATGTCGTGGGTGTCGTAGAAGTATGACTCTAGAAGGACTGACGATTACGGCAGTACAACCAAGTGCTGTTATGGCAGGCCATATATACTACGGCCTGACGCAGCGGTTCGCCGCATCGCAGCCAGCCGCTTAGTGCGTTCTAGGCTTAACTCGAAGGTAAGTATGGAGAATTGGAGATGCGTCAATGCATCTGCACACTGTGCAACCGCTCCATACGTACCGCCACATCCGACTAATCACATCGTAACCTAACGCGATCAGCCGCCGAATCTCACGCCCGATCGCCTCTTCACTCGCCGCTGCGGCGTAAAGTGCGACTAAGTATATGGAATAAAGCAGTGATGCGGAAAATCCTTTTTTTACGAGGGTTATCAATTTTTCCGCGGACGGCTCCCGATTCCCGACGAAGGCGACGCGCCATTTGCATAATTGCCGGGGAAGTGACCGCCGAGATTTATTCCCACTATCCTCCGCCGGCTTGGCCCGCTGGGCGAAACTGGAAAAAATGTTCCTGTTGGACACGGGTGGCAATTGGAAATTTCGTTTTCGGTGGGGGATAGCGGGACTTGTTACGATACGTTTATTATTTATGGGTTAAACTCTAACAGTCAATAACTTGTAGTGGCAATCGGAAACATGTTAGGAACCGACCAGGGATTGATATTTAATATTTTTAGCAAGTGTCTGTCCGACTAATGAGGGTTGGCATACATCTCCGCATATATGGACTTATATCCTGTACGAATCGGACTACCTAGTTAAGTCAGTTACCTACTCCCTGATGTTGCGATATATCTCTAAATTAATGTTAATTTATTTATGTTCAAAGCTTTACAAGCTACTCGACATTTAGTTGTCATCATCGTACTTAGTGATTGTACGTTTAGGCAGACGACAACGAATTATTTAATTTTATGCTCAGGGATTTCTGAAAAAATCTCTGTAAATCCCATTAACCACTGCCAAAGTAAAGAGTATGACGTCACGGGTAATTAAAGGTGTGACAAGTGGCGGGGTCACGCTCCTCCACGCAGAGGAAAACGACTTTAAACGGAGATAAAAATCAAACTCGTGCCACTCAAGAGGATTAAATAGACCACTCATTTTCCTGTTGCCTTTTGAAATAAGGTCGATGACCTCAATGAAATGGTTTCTGTAGGAAATAAAATTATCCTACATTTGTTTAATGGTGTACAATGGTCTGTAATATTATACTCATCTGTTCATTAAAAATATACTCGTATTTACAAGATCTGTATAACTCGTCGAAATTGTTATTTTATTTATTTAATCATTGCACATGTAACATACATAGAAGGATCTTACAGCTAAGGCCTTAAAAGTAAATCACATGACCCGGATAGGGTGTTGCAGTATTGAATATAGAATATAGTA
This sequence comes from Conogethes punctiferalis, assembly GCA_031163375.1. Classification (NCBI taxonomy): domain Eukaryota; kingdom Metazoa; phylum Arthropoda; class Insecta; order Lepidoptera; family Crambidae; genus Conogethes; species Conogethes punctiferalis. The sequence goes on along the minus strand of CM062096.1, from coordinate 14,720,446 downwards.
TAGTACATAGTATTGAACATAGTAGATGGCGCTATTGTTTTCGTGTTTTGACGAAATTCTTTGTCTTTACACAAAGACTTTAAGCTAAACGTGAATTATTATTCCCGTTGGGTAAATTTAGAACAAACTTCTGAATTACTAATTGGTGTATGTTGTCTGGAGCATCGCTTCAAGTACCTTAAGAAGAAAGAAAGGAAGGATGTCCGGTGGGTCGCGTCGTGACGCGCGGGCAGCGACCCCTCTCCTTCGGGAACAGCCAAACTAAACTACCTACAAAGGAAAATTACGAATTTATTGTGGGCATTCATTACCCGCCTCCGATAAACATTGTGACAGCAGCCATTCCGTTTACGGCCGCCGAACGGCGATCTGATACTGAAACTACGCACACTATTTTCTTTGTGTTTTATTACCCTAGAAGATAGTATTTAATGTGGCACTTCATTAAAATTAATGGGTAATAAACTCATTCGTAATTTATAAAGTGTTTTGCGTAAAACGACATAATTAGGCGCCGACTGAGAATTTACGAGTATAATATTTGTATTACGTGTATAAATAAACAATGTTATTAGTGTTGAAGCCGCATTAATGGCGCGAGAAAAACTTGAATGGACTCGTGGAACCGCGGCGGGAAATTCAGGTCATTCAGTTTTATATCGCCAAAATAGAGTTGCGCGAATAGAAGTTTATTTATAGTTAACTTTCGTACATAGGCAGTTTCTCCAGTTGAGATGAGTAAAAAGTGTCTACGATGGTGTATGTCATGTAAATCTATTATTCGCTGTCTGCACTGCTATAAATTATGAAATGTATGATGCCATTAGCTGGGGTATCTAAACTAACATTATAAAGCTGAAGAGTTCGTTTATTTGAACGCGCTGAAGAGTTTGTTTATTCAACACAAAAATTCTTTTTGTGTTGAATAGACCATTTATCGAGGAAGGCTTTAGGCTATTAAAATGTATAAAAAGGGAAAAAAATAACTATTCCACGTGGATGAAGTCGCGAGCACAGCTAGTATTAAATAAATGTGTTAAAGGTGTTATTTAATTAACTGAATATTGTAAACTCTATCGAAGTTTTACTCGGTAGGTACACTGTGCGACACTAATGCATTTGATTTTAAACTAGACATAGTACGTAGGTATAGTTTTGACGCTCATATCACCATTAAGTCTGCTAGGTATTATGAAAAATAACCAATGAAGCAGCTACTCTCGGTAGAATAGTCAAAAATATAGGTAACTCTCTGGACTCGGTTAGATCTTATAAAAAAGTTATTACGTAAGAAATATTTGGAAAGCGATTTATCACCTGGCGACCATCGAGCCTCAGAAGGCAAAATAAAAAAGTAGCGTCTTGTTGGTTCGACGCAAGCTGGGAATAAATCCCGCGTCGCCATTATGAAGCCAACTCTTCACATACATATGTATGGCGCCGGCGTCACGCCCGAGGCTGGCAGAGGGCGCGGCCGATGCTTAGTCAGCAGCTATGCATGGTGCGAATGAACCGCTCGTCTGTCGGTACAGCTTTGTGCTCGCATGATGTATAGGCTTGTGATTGGCACGACTTACAAAGATATCAAGGCGCATATAAATTGACTTTCTGTCAGCAGAGAACTAGACTAGTGATGTACTTACTTGTAGGGCTTTTTTGATGATTTATGCTATTTTTAATGAGCACTTCATATGCCATAGACGTATCAAATCACACATGTTGCCGAATTCCGTAGATTAAGAAAAAATATACATACATATAAACAATTATGCACTAGTTTTCCCTTGTGCCAACTTTAGATTGCGTCGTCAAGATATCGTCGATAGACTAAAAGTAGAACTTCGACTACGGAATTCAGTAAACGAGAGGACTATGTTGAAATAGAACAATCAAAGTACAGTTTGTAAAATCGTCAAACTTCGGTCGCTAAACCTAATAAATAGTTTTTCATAAAATAAAATCAGTAAATACGAATATATTTAGCGCAATTAAAATAAGTACTAACCTATATTTAAATTGCTTTCATTAGATTATGTACCTAGATGAAAATATTATACTGCACTTTAAAGTCAAACCTAGATTGAAGGCCAAAGAGATATCAAAACTTAATATTAACTTGTAAAATTCAGATGCCCTTCTGCGTCCGAGCCCTCAGCGGGCGTGGGGCGCGTAGGGCGGGCGCGGGCCTCGGGCGGCGGAGGGAAGGCGCGTCCCGCGGTGATTTATCACGCGGCGCGCCGAGCTGCCCGCCAAATCATACATAATCACCTACAGATATTGTTTTTTGCTCAGATAGAGCCTGCTCCCTCATACTTGCGCTTGTTCTTTATCATATTCGATTCGCTGTCGGGAATAGAGATTTGATAGAGTCGTTACATGTCACCCAATAAGATATCTTCAATAAGCGATATTACATTTTACCGGATTTTCGGTGTAGCAACAATGGTGCTGACTGCCTTCATAATGTTCCAGTCTTTTATCTATAACCAGATAAAAGTTTAATTCATCAATAAAATATGACTTAAGTATAAAGAATTAGACTTTCTTGCCAATAAGTAATGCATATAATGCAATGACGTGGGTTTCATGAAGCTGATGACCGTAATTCGCATTGATGAGTTTATTGCCAATTTTGTGGGACGCGTGGTGTGTCCAACTTGTGTAACGCCAGCAGTGGAAGTGTCTGCGACGTGTAATGCAATAAACATCGAACATCGGCGCATAGCTCGGAGGTGAGCCCCAGTTGGCGACCACGCATCTCGCATGCTTCCCACGCCGTACGCCGTTTGTTTACTTCAAGTTTACCAGACTGTATTGCAAACCGATGAAGCAATGTAGCCGGTGCTTATCGGAGCGTTCGGTCGCGCGCGCCTCGCTGCGCGCCGCGTGGTGGCCCATAACGGCGTCTACATCGACGCTCGCTACACAGAAGCAAAGATGGAAAAAGTTAAACTTCATCTCCTACAAACAACCCACACCTGACGTCGGCATTACGCTCTCAACGATATTGCTCTGCAGACGGGCATGTCAATGGAATTTTCGTTAAACGGACTAATAATGGTATTAAATACATTAGCAGCGTCTGTTCGCGAACCCTCCACTTTAAAAACTCATTCTCGACGAAATAGAAACAATTTTGTCTGAATGTTTTAATACAGGTTTGCATCTAGTCTTTGTATCAGTTGGTGTGAAATTTTCGTTGCTTAAAATAAGAAAGGGACTACAATCATTTGCATTTTATTTGAAAAGTTATGTCAAGAATAATTGGTGTAATTTTTATCAAGATACTATTTTCTAGAAACTCGTGCAAATTTCGTAGTATTGTTTAAAATTAAACCCCAATGCACATCCCTACTTCGTTCAGAGTGGTAAACTAAATTGTTCCAAGACCAAATAAATAAACGCAGAATTATCCAAGCTGCGGTTTTATCTTCTATCTCAGTTAGATTGAATACAGAAAATCGTCCAAACAAACTGTCTCCCCCGAAAGCGTTTAATTCAGTTGTCGTTTATGGGCGAAACGACATGGAGTCGGTAATGCAGCGATTACGCAACGCCATCGTCGCAATAACAGCGCCCTCGCTTCCCTAATGTTTGCGGAGCTGTTCGAAAACTCGATGACTCGCTGCGCTTACAGCCAACTCGGACCTCATTCGTCACCCGTGCAGATCCTGCTAAGAGATCATCCCGGGATCTTGACCTCTGCGAGATTTGGGATTTTGCACAGCTAAATTTAATATAGGTAATTCTTTCATGAATTTTACGCTTTGGAGCATTAGAAAGTTTGAGTTCTAAAGTTTAACATCATATTATTAAAAGTTTATCAAAATCTATACTTATAATAAATCTGTAGAGAGGTCAATTCTGTACATTAAATATATTTTCAAAATAACTATCAGGGGATGATTAGTGATCGATACTGATGCCAAAAATGCAATCAGTAAAATTTTTGTCTGTCTGTCTGTCTGTCTGTCTGTCTGTCTGTCTGTATGTTCGTTATAGAAACAAAAACTACTCAACGGATTTTAACGAAACTTGGTACAATTATTTTTCATACTCCTGGGCAGGTTATAGGGTACTTTTCATCACGCTACTATTAATAGGAGCAGAGCAGTGAAGGGAAATGTTAGGAAAACGCGAGAAATTTTTTGAACGCGCTTCTCTCAAAAACTACTGCATGAAATTGAATACGATTTTCACTAATGTATTTCTAATAAAACGACCATTTAGATTTCGTACCACAGACTAAAGACATTTATTGCATAGACACACAACAAATATATCTTGCACAAATAATGGTAGGTGGCAGCACCATCAGTAGGTGGCAGCACCATTCACATTTTAGATATTATTTACAACACCCCCACTATATCTAATAATGTATACAATACATATAACTACTCATTTAGAAACAAGCTGAACACCCAATGTTCGCGCCACTATTTAAGTTAACAACCAATCGTCTGCCACCAACTTCATCGCGTCCAATTAAGGCGAAGCAAGCGCCCCTATAACACGCCGTGAGCCAATCACAGCCGCCGACGTGCTCGCGGCCAATAGCCAACGCAGCTGTCAAGTGACAGCTGTCATTACAACAAGAAAGGAAGATGTACAAGCACGCTACCGACCGGCAAGGTGCCGTCTATTTTTTAGTGCACAAAACATCGACGTGAAACGCCAAAAAGGACTTCTCCAGCACCAACGGGCTGCCCCTGTTTTGCGTCGACAAGAAAAGTGGCGACCGTGACAGGACCTGCAACATCCGAGTCGAAATTCGATCGAAGCCGACATTTTTAGCACGCGGCACGCCAACCCAAGCCACGCCGTTCGAGGAACAAATTGTGTTTGTGCCTGCCTAAACGGAGTGCTGCCTATATCTATTTGCGCTGCTGTGCCTAATTAGTGTCATCCCATTTCATCCCACCGATCCCAACGCTTTAGGTTAAAAACACTGACCCCTTCTTTGCACGCCGATTGCATGGTTTTCAAGCTATTAGCCAGTGCGCCTATCGAACATTTTTTCTTGATTGGACTCGGCCAACCAGCAAGCAAGACAAAGCGAGGAACGTATTGTATACCTTTCACTTAATTTACTACCTTTTTATTTGAGTTTTATGGAGGTTTACAAAATGTCAAGCGAAGAGAGCCTAAAGGATTTAACAACTAAACGCAGCTCCATTAAGGGACGCGTTACCAAATTTAAAAACTATTTATCTATTTTAGAGTCATTAGAAACTATTCCGAAGCTTGAATTGAGTAAACTTTCCATAAAATTACAGAACTTTGAAACATTATTCCAACAGTTTGATCAGGTGCAAAACCAAATTGAAGTGCTTAACGGTGATAACCAAGATGAGGAGCTTGATATTAGAGATTTAATTGAACAGGATTTCTACCATTGTATCACATTTGCGAAGGAATTATTAGAAAAAAGTGTCTCTGCACTTAGTTCATCTTCATCCATTAACCCAACTTGCTGCGGACATGGTCATGAGAATAATAATGGTTCCGTAGGCTTCCGTTTGCCTGAGATCAAAATACCTTACTTTGATGGCGCTTACTATAAATGGCTAGAGTTTAAGGAAATATTTTCTTCTTTAGTGCATGTCAACAACAAAATTAAAAATGTTCATAAGTTTCACTACTTAAGTTCCTACTTACAAGGTGAGGCTGCTAGGGTTATTGCTAATCTTGAAATATCTGATTGTAACTACCATGAAGCATGGAGGATTTTATGTGATCGCTATGACAACAAACGGCAACTTATCAACAACCATTTAAAATCTTTATTTCAAATTGAGTCTATTCGTGATACTGAAAAAGGGCTTAGGTTTGTTATTGATCATGTGTCAAAGAACCTACGTGCTCTTAACAGCCTAGGGTTACCCACAGATAAATGGGATGTTGTCATTATCCATCTTGTATCAGGAAAATTAGATCCCGCTACATTTCTCAAATGGGAAGAAAGTAGAAACCACTTACCTGATATACCTACCTTAGATAACTTCTTCTCCTTCCTCAAGAACCGAGCCGATGTTCTTGAGACTTCACAGTTACGTCTCAAGCCAGCCGAAAGGCCAAAATATAATTCAAATCATAATCAAAGACCTCAGACTAAAACATTAACCGTCTCTTCAAATAAAAATCAATTTTCAAATAAATCCAAACCCAATTTGTGTTGTGAAGCCTGCAATGGTGATCATTTCCTTTACAAATGCAATTTATTTAAAGACATGCCTATAGATGATAAAATAAAACTAATAAGCTTTCACAATCTTTGTCACAACTGTCTCCGCAGTGGACACAAAAGTAAGCAGTGTAAACTGCCAGGTTCTTGTCGCACTTGTAGGAAGCGACACAACTCACTAATTCATAAAGATAACGCATATGAGACCACTAATGAGTCTCTTTCTATGTCTACCATCTCTTCACCTGAAGTACTGTTATGTACTGCCCAAGTCCAAGTTGCTAACCCTATAACCATGCAGACAATCACAGTACGTGCCCTTCTAGATAGTGGGAGTCAGACAACCATATTAAGTGACTCTGTGAGACAAAGGTTAAATCTTTCTACTCAATCTTATAATACTGAGATAGTTGGTATAGGTAATACCCGTCTTAGCTATAAATCTAAAAAGTGTTCTATACAACTCAAATCCAAAGATAATTCTTTTAATGTTCAAATGTCATGTCTTGTTCTGCCCACTATTACAGGAAAGATACCAAGGGTTGCCTTTGACATAAGTCACCTCAATTTATCACAATTTGCCTTAGCAGATCCTGATTTCAACAAACCTTCTCCCATAGACATGCTCATCGGAGCTGATCTATTCTGGGACCTAATAGGTTCACAACAGCATTCCCTAGGAACTAAAAATCCTATATTAAGGCAGTCTAAGCTAGGATGGCTCATATCCGGCCCTATTTATGCCTCTAAATCGCCTAAGAAAGTTCTTTGCCACATTGCTTGTAGCGAAGACCACTATCATAAAATTCATAATGAATTGTCTAAATTTTGGGAGCTTGAAAGCTTTCCTCAGACCAAAGCTCTATCTAAGGAAGAGAAACTATGTGAGCAACACTTTATAGAAAACACAACTATGACCCCCGAAGGGAAATTTTGTGTTGCACTACCTCTTCAAAAGGACCCTTGTGTATTAGGGGACTCCTATAACTTGGCTAAAAAACGCCTTTTGAGTTTAGAAACTCACTTTAGAAAAAACCCAGATATTAAAAAGGTTTATTCTGATTTCATTCATGAATATGAATCTCTAGGGCATCTGTCTAAAATACCTTCACATAGAAGCAATAATGCTTATTTTTTACCACATCATCCTGTTAACAAGGAACTTAGCTGCATTAGTGAGAATACAGCTCGATCCCAAGACAAGTCGTAGGGCTAATGCAGCTATCACAACACTTATAAAACACTATTGTTTTATAACTTACCTATTAATTAAAAGGGATAGTTTGCTTGTGTCAGCATTTAACAACTTGCTGTATATACTTATCAAGTTGGTGAGGAATCCAAGGATCCTATCATAAAAAATATTATTCAAAGGGTCTATTGTGATGATCTTCTTTCAGGAGCTGATACCGAATCAGACTTGTTGTACATTCAACAGTCCGTCTCTAAGGAATTGGCCAGTCATGGTTTTCATCTCCGCAAGTACCGTTCAAATTTACCCCTAGTTGCAAATTCTATTGACCTTGAAGAGAGCAAACTCATGATCAGCAATGCCACTAGCACCTTGGGTGTAGGCTGGGACCCTGTGTCTGATCACCTTCACTTTGATATTAAATATTCCTGCCCAGAAGTTATAACTAAAAGATCAATACTCTCATCAACATTTCAGATTTTTGACCCTCTGGGTCTCCTATCCCTATATACTATTAAGCCTAAAATAATCATCCAAAGGCTTTGGAGCCTAAAATTAGACTGGGACGACCCTGTCCCCCTAGAAATAAAGAAATCTTGGCAAAAATTTGCTGACAATATGTCAAAGTTGTCAACTATTGGAATTCCTAGATTTGCTCTAATTGACAATGCTACCCTAATAGAAATTCATTGCTTTTGTGATGCCTCCCAAAATGCCTATGGTAGTTGTATTTATTTAAAATCTGTAGACTCAAATTCCAACGTTAAAATTTGTCTAATATCTGCCAAGTCACGTGTGGCTCCTATCAAGCCCACAACCATTCCACGTTTGGAGTTATGTGCTGCCTTGTTGGGGGCTCAGCTAACAGACTCTGTCAGCCAGGCACTGCGATGTCCTATCTCCCGCCAAGTATACTGGACTGATTCCAGCGTTGTCCTCGGCTGGATTAGATCACCTAATAAAACTAAGACATTTGTGGCAAATAGAGTAGCTGCTATCAATGACCTTACTGATGTTTCCAGTTGGCGTCACGTACCCACAGCAGAGAATCCAGCTGATCTGGTGTCTCGGGGGGTGGATCCTGACAGGGTAGACAATCCTCTATGGTGGCATGGCCCCAGTTTCCTTTTAAAATCCGAATCTCAGTGGCCTACAGACCCTAAATTGCCGGTCAACTTACCTGAGATGAAAGCTCTCCCAGCTTTGGTTGGGGCAGCTCCTACATCTAAATTAATTTCCATTGAAAATTATTCAAAACTATCATTCATTCAAAATGTTTTAGCGCGAATGTTGCGATTCATACACAATGTGAAATTCCCTACAAATAAATTAGTAGGTCCTCTATCTACTCAAGAAAGAGACGAAGCTCTCACACATTTAATTAAACTATCTCAAAGGGACTCTTTCTCTATTGAATTAAATCGTTTACTAAATAACAAGCCTTTGAAAGCTAATGCTTCTCTATCTTCTCTCAATCCCTTTTTAGACTCAAGAAATATTTTGAGAGTTGGAGGCCGTATCGACAGCTCTTCTTATCCATATGACAAAAAACATCCAATAGTCTTAAAAGCTGATAGTCATTTAACCAAATTAATTTTCCAGTATGAACACCAACGTCTTTTTCACGCTGGTCCCCAACATGTTCTCGCTTCAGTGAGGGAACGCTATTGGCCAGTGGGAGGGCGAAACTTAGCCCGGCGAGTCTGCCGTGAGTGCCTTATTTGTCGTCGCTTCAGGGGAAAAACAATGAACCAAATAATGGGTAACTTACCCCCTGAACGCGTAGAGCTCGACTACCCCTTCCACACGGTAGGTACCGATTTTGCTGGACCCTTTTTGATAACCGATAGAAAGGGGCGTGGATGTAAGATAACTAAATGCTATCTCTGCATTTTTGTATGCTTTAGATTCAAGTGCATTCACCTAGAAGCGGTTAGTGAACTCAGTAAAGATGCATTTTTACTAACTTTAAAACGATTTATTGCCCGTCGTGGTACACCTAAAATTATATATTGTGACAATGGTAGAAATTTTGTCGCAGCAGCCAAAGAAATAAAGGATTTTCTTAAAACTAATAAAGACTCTATAATTGATTTTGCAACTGTTCAAAATGTGGAATTTAGATTTTCCCCCCCTTACGCCCCTCACTTTGGCGGACTCTGGGAAGCCGGGGTAAAATCAGCAAAATATCATTTATATAGAATTCTGAAAAATACCCACCTAACCTTTGAAGAATTATCTTCTCTATTTTCCCAAATTGAAGCGATTTTGAACAGTCGTCCCCTATGTCCTCTTAGCCCATCTCCCGACGACTTCACACCTCTTACCCCGGGACACTTTATAATAGGCAGACCGCTCACTTCACTACCATCTCCGTGCCTTCTGGAAGACAACATCAGCCGCCTCGACCGCTACCAGCGTTTAGAGCAGCACAGGCAACACTTCTGGAAGCGCTGGACTAACGAGTACATCGCCGAGATGCAGCAACGGTCAAAGTGGCGCACCCAATCAGCCCCACTGAAGCAAAATGACCTTGTACTAATAAAGGAAGACGCGTCGCCACCATTGTGCTGGCGCCTAGGAAGAATATCAAAGATATTTCTCGGATCAGACGGTCTTCCTCGTGTCGCGGATGTTGCCACTACCCAAGGTCTCGTGCGAAGAGCCATCAACCGACTATGCCCCCTAAGTGAAGACACATGTTGAAAGCCGGCAGCCTTTCAACGCCCGGGAGGATGTTCGCGCCACTATTTAAGTTAACAACCAATCGTCTGCCACCAACTTCATCGCGTCCAATTAAGGCGAAGCAAGCGCCCCTATAACACGCCGTGAGCCAATCACAGCCGCCGACGTGCTCGCGGCCAATAGCCAACGCAGCTGTCAAGTGACAGCTGTCATTACAACAAGAAAGGAAGATGTACAAGCACGCTACCGACCGGCAAGGTGCCGTCTATTTTTTAGTGCACAAAACATCGACGTGAAACGCCAAAAAGGACTTCTCCAGCACCAACGGGCTGCCCCTGTTTTGCGTCGACACCCAATTTCTTTAAAAAATAATTATGCTTCTCAACACACAAACTTTTGGTGAGTACATCAGCGGGCATTTCAGCTGTTGGCAAATATTTTACATTTACTATTTTGTTTGCTACACAGTCTCTACAAAAATGGTATCGGATATCAATGTGCTTGGTTCTCTTATGGAAAACAGGATTTGCTGACAGCTTTAATGCACTCTGATTATCATTGTATAAATCAATAGTGTACATATTATTTGTAATTTCATGCTGTAGATTCCTTAAATAAAGAGATTCTTTACAGGCTTCAGTCAATGCCATGTACTCAGCCTCACTGCTGGATAAAGCTACAGTTTTCTGTTTTTTTGTTTCCCATGATATTACACAACCTGCTAGCGTAAAACAGAAACCCGTGTAAGATCTCCTGTCAATACTATTGGAACCCCAATCAGCATCCACAAATCCTTCTATAACTTTGCTTCCATCAGCACTAAACTTTAAACCGTGATGTTTGGTCAATTTCAAATATCTCAATATACGTTTAACATATGAACAATGTTCTTTAGTGTAGCAATTGTTGAATTGACTCAAAAAACCTACTGCAAAAGCTATGTCTGGTCTGGTAAGGACAGCCAGGTACATAAGGCAACCAATAATTTGTTGATAAGGAAACATTTCATCTAATACATTATTCTCATCTTTAGATACACATAATTTAGTCTCCATAGGGGTCTGAACTGTTTTACATTGACTCATACTAAATTTATGCAACAACTGATCTATATAGTCCTCCTGACTTAATGATATTGTTCCCTCAGATTTGTTTACATTTACATTTACACCCAGACATTTCTTAACTTGATCCAAATCCTTAATCTTAAAGTGATCACCTAATACCTTTTTCAAAAAATCGGTTTCTTTACTATCATTCGAGAAAATAAAGAAATCGTCTACATATACTGTGACAATTGTTTTCAATTTATCTTTTAATTTTAAAAACATACATGGTTCTATTTTAGATTTTGTGTATCCAATATTTAACAAACATTCCTCTACTTTTCTATACCACGCTCTTGAAGACTGTTTCAACCCGTATATAGATTTTTTTAATTTAAGAACTTGACCTTTCATTACTTTTTCTGAGAAACCCTCTGGTATTTTCATATAAATTTCTTCTTCAAGAACGCCGTTTAAAAAAGCAGTTGTCACATCAAGATGCGTAATATCAAGACCTAGTTGAACAGACAATGCAAACAATAATCTTAAAGTGGTATGTCTCACTACAGGACTAAAAGTGTCAGTATAGTCTACACCTTCGATTTGCGAAAAACCTTTCGCCACTAAACGCGCACGAAACCGAATATTGTTATCACTATCATATTTTTTACGCAACACCCACTTGCACTGAACAACTCTACTGTCTTGTGGAGCATCCGTCAACTCCCAAGCATCGTTATCTTTAAAACTTTGCAATTCTTCAGCCATTGCTATTTTCCACTGTTGAGCTTCAGGTCCAGTCAAAGCTTCACGTACAGACAAACCCGCAGCATCAATGTAGGTGTCATCTTCTGTACACAGATTAGAAAATTCATATCTTTTAGGAGGCCTTCTTTCCCTTTTGGGTCGAGTGTGAGAAATAGGGTCCTCATTCAGTTCACTGTCACTGGGTACATATGTTTCATCATTCACATCTAAAAATGTGTCATCGGAACTTAACTCATCTCCACTAGTGTGTGATTGCGATGTTTCAAGGATAGACTCCTCCATCTGAACTACATTTTCCCCCACTGAATCAAAACTCTGAGGATGAACTTCTATCTGACATTCAGATTTTGATTCCTGTTCAGTTATTATCACATCTCTACTAGTTAGCACATTCTTTGTTTCTGGATTATAAAGTCTATATCCCTTAATATTTTCTGGATAACCGATGAGTATACATTTCTCTGACTTTTTTGTCCCATTTCTTCCGCTTTTCTTTAGCTACATGGACCATTGCAGTGCTACCGAAGATTCTGACATGACCAATATCTGGTTTGCAGCCATTCCATATCTCATATGGTGTCTTATCTCCCAATGCCGCACACACACTTCGATTCTGTAGATACACTGCCGTATTGGTGGCTTCACCCCAAAATTCTTTGCCTAGGTTAGCATCAAAAAGTAAGCATCTTGCCTTTTCAACAATTGTGCGATTAAATCGCTCGCATAATCCATTCTGTTGAGGCGTGTATGGATTGGTTCTCTGATGTATGATGCCAACACTACTCAAATAATTATCAAATTCTTTATTGCAGTACTCTAGCCCGTTGTCACTCCTTAATACTTTGATAGTCTTCTTTGTTTGATTTTCCACATGGGCTTTGAACTCTTTAAAATATTTCAGCGCCTCATTCTTGTGCTTCAGAAAATAAACAAATACCATACGGCTATGGTCGTCGACATACAACAAGAAGTATCTGGACCCACCCAATGATACATTTTCCATGGGACCACAGATATCAGTATGGACTATATCGAGTAAATTACTGCTTCTCTGACTAGTACTCTTGAAGGGAAAGCGAGAATGTTTGCCTTCACAACATGTACTACATGAAGACTTCCCTATGTCGACTTTATCATTAAAGGACATACCTTGTACAGCAGTCTTCATCTTTTTCAAGTAGTCTTTGTTCATATGCCCCAACCTGCGATGCCATGTGACACCCGATACAACTGCTGCAGCCAACTTTTCTTGGTTTAACAGATCCACTTTGTACACTCCATTTTCTAAGGAAGCTGTAGCTACCAGTTCATTTTTCTTATTGTAAATAGAACAGCTACGGTCCGAAAATTGTACACTATTGCCTTTCGTTATGAGTTGACTGACCGATAGGAGGTTTGTTGTCAGGCTCGGAACACAATACACATCTTCAACTACAATGTCATAATCCACATTTTCAGTAGTCGTTGTTATCTTCACATCGCCGGCACATAAAACAGGTAACTTCTCATTATTTGCAACTATTATTTCCTTTTTCTTCTCATAAGATGCATTTAAAACCCAACTCTCGTTTGCTGTCAAGTGTACGCTGGCTCCCGAATCAATATACCATGCATTTTTATTGAAATTTCCACTCAGGAATACTGCACTAAACGCATTAGACTGCATTCGATTTTTATCCTTGCACTGTGACGAATTATTCACGTTATTTCTACATTGATTCTTAAAATGGCCTGTTTGTTTACATCGATAACATGTCACTGACTTGACATTTGATTTTGACAGATCGCCATTGTTAGCAGTACTACCAACATTATAACTTTTTCTGGCCATAGACATATTATTTTTCGTTCTGTTCATTCCACTGAACTTTGAACGAGAAACGAATGCACCGCTAACTTCACCTTGTTCTTCCGTCACCGACTCCATGTCCAACAATTTTGATTTGATTGAATCAGCCGTTATGCCCATGCCCGCATGCTCGATTGCCATGATCATAGGTGAAAATCGATCAGGCAATCCCGCTAACAGCAATGATCCTGTCCACTGGTCATTTATTTCGAAACCTGTGCCACTTAATTTTTGCGCCGTATCAATAACTTGCGTAACATACGATGTCATCGTGTTGCAATTTTCTAGGCGTATCGAAATTAAGTGTCGTAGCAGACTTATTCTTCGAGAAAAACCATTGTCTTCAAATAGTTTCTGAAGTTTATCCCATAGTTCTTTCGCAGTCGCTACAGTTTTCACATGCACGTACAAAGACGGGTCAATTGTCATGATCAATTTAGCTCGGGTTTTTTCGTCATCTGCAGCTCCTATTTTCACACCGATTTCTGGCTTTATACAATGTTTCATGCCTTCGAGGATTAGGAAATTCTCTGCCGCGAAACACCATTCACTATAATTTTCTCGACCACGCAATTTGGGTACATTTAGCAAATAGTTCGACGCCATTGTAACTGTCCGTGTGCAAAACGCAAAGTACAATAATTCCGCGTGAAAGTCAATCGTTCGTCACAAAACAGTGAAAACACACTTCAAAAAGTTTTTAACACTCGTAATCAGTCTGATTTCGAAATTCTTGTTAAATTAACACTACTTTTTGAAATAAAATTGTAAGCCCATAACCTCTAATAAAACGACCATTTAGATTTCGTACCACAGACTAAAGACATTTATTGCATAGACACACAACAAATATATCTTGCACAAATAATGGTAGGTGGCAGCACCATCAGTAGGTGGCAGCACCATTCACATTTTAGATATTATTTACAACAGTATTACTAGAGGTCTAACTTAAAACTTAGGTATAGGTATAAGTATTTTATGGAAGTCCGTTATTTTTGAAACCCGATATCCAAGCGTGCGACGCCGCTGGCACAGCTAGTCTATACTAAGATTCATCTTGATAACACACACAGCAGTCGCAACGGTTAAGTAACAAAGTTAGGTAGGTTGCAAAACAAAATGTAATTTTTATGTAAAATGTAAAACTAAAATTGTTCCTTATTTTTCAATTCATTTAATGTATTGGAATAGCATTTTAAAATACGCTTCAGGTCCTAGTTTTAGTGCTATACCTACTAGCCTCTTTATAGGCTTCAATTATTACATTCGCACATCAAAATCAGATCAAGCACGAAAGTGTGTGTGAAAGTGTGTGTTAATTATGTACGCGGATTGAAGAAACACACGTGAAACAGCTATTGCAAATTACAAATTGAAGATCCCGCTACATTTCATTCCAATCCCGCAGTTCCGGGATCGAGAACAACTGCCGGGATACCGATCTCAATCGGCGCCGCGCACCCGCGCGGTTTACGAGCGGCCCGGGCGCGCGCGCCATTACGGAGACGGCGGGGTTCGTTCCCCTCCTGTTTATGGCACCGATCTAATAGTTTGATGACACACCGAGGCTTTATGTGCTGTACGATCACCCGGACATAATCATAGATTCGCCAATTTGTGGATAGAGTGCTCCATTAAGGGAGACTGATGGAGCAATAAAAAGGGAAATGAGGGATTAGAAGAATGGCGGTACGGCGGCACGGTCTCGCGGCTGTTGTTTTGCTACGGACATAGCGGCTGTAATTATTGTTATTTACTATTTGCGTCCGTCTGGTCGGTATCCGGTTATAGAATAGGATTACCCCATGTCATCCCGTGGGTTTCGTAGAAGACGGCAAAGGGAGTAACAGGAAACAGCCAGCAGTGTTTGTCTGAGTACAAATAAAACCTACTGTGCTCACCAAGCCTAGTGACTAAGACAAACCCCTCTGAATGATAAATTAAGGGAGTCCTCGATCTAGTCTTTTTTTTGTATTTATTGTGCTTTGTTTAATGTGATCTGTCTGTGTGTCAATTTGCGGGCTAATAAATTTTTTTTCTTTCTTTCTTTCCTAAATAAATAAATAAATATCACACAACATCGCATACATCGCTCTGATCCCAAAGTAATGAAATGAAAATACCTTTATTTTTTTAGGGTAAGTAGCTTAAGCACTTGTGTTATGGGTATCAGAACAACGAAGATACCACAAATATATACTTAAATACAAATATAGACACCCAGACACGAAACAAACACAAATCATCACACGAATGTTTGTCCCGAATGGGAATCGAACCCACGACTCTTGTATCAGAAGGCAGGGGTCACTACCAATTGAGCCACCGAGCCAGTCAAAAGTCCTAAGTTTCGTAGTAGACGTCTGCTGGCTCATGATGATGATGACAATGATGATGATGACCCTTTAGTGGATTCGGTCAGCGCACAATTGTATTGCACTCATGAAACAAATTATGTTACGTATAATAAACGTTTTTATCTCGGTAAAACATAAACATATATAGAACAAGAGGTTTATCTGTAGAGTACCGTACAGTTATCCACAATTGCATCACCTAATCCAATTACCTGGAGAGGTGTCGCCAGTCAATCGTCCACGTGTAGCTGTGATAAGCGCCGCCCACGCGCATCGGCTTGTTAATAAATCAAGTACAATTTGTTAGTGAATCAATTAATGTTCATTGATTGTATCCGAAACGTAAAATAGAAACTTTATAAGATTGATCGCTGTTTTTCAAATGATAAGTGTATTAGTTGGCCTGTTTTTATTTATTTACTCTCTTTCTTTATCAACCTATGCTGTCCCGCTGCTGGGCTCTCCCCCAAACTTTATAAAGCCTGCCAATCCTCTGACTTACCTACTCTCCTTATTTATAGCAGTATTAATAAAAAATAGACTCTGAATTTGTTGTTAAAGCTTATTTCGTAGTTCATTGTCGTAGCAACTTTTAATTTAGGACGACGCTGTTAATTGTACTCGTAACATGATATAAGTATAATGTGTGTCCTGATGGTTTTTAAATAAGAAACATTTTCGTTTTGTGCAATATCCTGTAGTTCTTAATGGAATGAATATGTTATGGACCAAGTGATAAATGTAGCATTATATATGTCACCGGAAAATAGCAAAAATCGTAAGTTGATCAATTTCCTAGGTAGTTGATTAACTTTCGGAATATAACAAACGGTAGTTGAAATGTATTATTTAACGCAATGGATTTCAGTTAGTTGATCAATTTACGGTAGCCTGACAGTCATTTAATAATTTACGATTTTGACACACGTAAAATCGTCCTCAAATGGGCCAATCGTTGCTCAATGTACTATTTAACGGTGCACTATTACCCGTAACTTAATACACTGTTCCCTGATTGGTTGCCGGGATAACGCCACGTGAGCCATTGAACCAATCAACGTTCACCTCACCTTCGTCGGATGATTTTACGGCAAGACCCCGTAAAATGATCAATTTACTAAATTACATACGTTAAATAATACATTTCAACTGCCGTTTATTATTTTCCGGAAGTTAATCAACTACCTAGGAAATTGATCAACTTACGATTCTTGCTATTTTCCGGTGACATATATAATGCCCGGGCATTCTGATAAATGGCCAATATGGCAATTTGATAATCATTATTAAAATAATCAAATTGATTGGGCATTATAAATATTGTTTATCACTCTTTGGGCAAAGTAATAAAAACATATTTTATAACTATTTCGCAGTCTCCTGGTCCTCTGTAAGGCTTGCGTGGGGGCACAAGCTCATCCACTCCTGAGATAATATAATATGTGTATGTGATACACAGGCCAGACATTACTTCTGACTGCTCCAAGATGACGCACTCAGTAGTAATACCTACGCGGCAAATGCAGCACTATTGCATAATGATGGGAACTAAAGTCCTTAAGAGTTTTACTTAGGAAAGAAAAAAATTGCTTTAAGGCAAGTGAAAACGTTGCGAAGTAGAATCAAGCAAATTACTTGTCAAATCAGCTGCTCTATTAGCCCTGCATAAGTACATACTACTACCTAGTTTCCATCGACCAATGGCAGTACTGTCCCCTATATCCTAACCGTTAAGGAGTTCTATGGCCTCATCATCAGCACCAGATGTTGACGCCCGGAAGCATATGCCTGAGTAGGTTATGATTGCGTAACAAAATCACCATATGAGCATACAACTTTGGTTGTTGCCCTCAATTTCTTCCAGATACCATCATCAGATCCTGACTTGGTGATAATGGGACCACCACGGAAGTGTCTTCTGTCGAACAAAAAAAAATTTTTGACATCCATCTACATATAATTGACGGAAATATCGGTGAACATACATAAAAAATTATACATACAGACGAATTAAGAACCTCCTCCTTTTTCGCAGTCGGTTAAAAAAAAACATTACCGGGTACATCGATCTCCGAATAAGTACGCGTGCGTCCCTCCCCTTTGCTTTATTATCAAATTGCCTAATTGCCAAGTAGCAATACAATAATGACCGGCCAATGTGATAAATAATGAAGTTTAGATAGTAATTATCACTTTGCCCATTAGAATTTGACATTATTCATAATGCCCTAGCATTATAAATAATGCCCGCATTAATCACTTGGTCCATAACAAATACATTAATACCAACGAGTGCAATTTTCATAACAAGAACAAGCGATCGTGTTTACGTTACAATGCCGGCCGAGTGTTGGCGCCGCTCTTTTGTGAAGATAACGGACGGACGGGCTTTATAGCGCTACCTTTGATCTCGCCGCCCGCCCCAACAGGTGGGCGGCGCAGTCTGTGTGTCTATGGTGCTCTTGTCCGTCCACCGATGGGTTTCATAAACATCGATACAGACTAAATCAGACCAATAAGGAGAGGTTTAATAGGTATCACAAAAAGTACAGACTAAAATGTTATAAAAGCTTTTTATAAGTCCAATAAATTGCAGTCCACTCGCGTTTACTAGTAAATTTCTTCAAACTGACCCATTATATTTCATTTAGGTCGTTATCAGATAATATAGAATTTATTATTATGTAGATATATTCATAATATGAATACCTACATATTATGTAGTAAATATAAATTCAAATAAGTCTAGTGAAATGAGTAGTGATGCTGAAATAAGATTCCGCTGCCATTGTAGGTTTGTGCTTGGCAAAATCATGACGTCACAATTCTGAATAGTTTTAGTTTTAAGTCTTAAGGTCGTTTAGTACAATGTCCATTCAATTAAATGGAAACGATTTCCAATAATTCACAACTTAAGCACGGCTCAAACTTACTCAAATAATTCCCTAATATTACCTACTCTCTGAACAAAGTTTCGGTAATAAATGGCCATTCTCCAAAGAGATATTATATATTATCTACCTTATACCCGTAAAACGTCTTAAGGACTTTAAGCTTTGGATCCGCGCCTGGTCTCCCTCCGGTTGTGTCAAGCTGTCGAATCTATCGTCCCAGTGATCTATGCGCGCGAAGGAACAGGAAGAACACCTTTATGATTTCGTCTTTGTGATTTGTGCACTTTATCTCCCGCGTACCTTAGTGTCTTGACTTCTTAGAAAGAAAGTGTTTTCAGTCGTCTTTCAGATAAATTACAATTAAAGTGGGTAAAGCTTTCCTAAGTGGCAAAATCGTGAGCAATCGCACATTGCGACACTTGCTACGTCGGCGACCTGAAGACCTATTTTATTGCGCGTTTATTCCTCGCACCTATATTTAAATGCGCACCTCGGAGCAGCGACCGCTAGAGTGCGCCCAATAGTTTTATTGCAACAGCGGAATCTAATATAAATAAAACACAATTTACAACAGCTTTACTACAAATGTAACTACAAATTTCAATTACGAGCAACTTCGAAATCTCTAGATAGAAACTGCGGAGCTTGAAATAAATTACTTAGATGGTTATTTTTAAATGAAACGTACAGAGACAAGCGGAGCGCAATAGTGTCGTAATTTATTACGGATTTACAAAGGACGAAGTTTAAATACTTTGTTCAGAGTCAGTTTTCTACGTCAAGGGTTGAGAGTTCGGCCCTACTCGGGACAAATATTTACGTGAATTTGTTTGCAGTAGTACTCACATGTCGAGAACAAGCGCCATTGAGTACTGAGTGTGTTGTGTTATCATAA
Source organism: Conogethes punctiferalis (assembly GCA_031163375.1). Classification (NCBI taxonomy): domain Eukaryota; kingdom Metazoa; phylum Arthropoda; class Insecta; order Lepidoptera; family Crambidae; genus Conogethes; species Conogethes punctiferalis. Next base: position 14,700,570 of record CM062096.1, on the reverse strand, counting down.
TCAATCATGAAAAAAGACTGGTAGACATCAGTCTAAGGTATAGCAAAGATCGTCTGCGATCGTGGCGCTTACGACAGTACCGTAATATCGAAGCCACAAATCAGGCACACGGTAAAATCCCGTTGGTAAATATTTTTCAGTTCATCAACGTACGTGATCCACCGCCGAGCGTGAACGCACAGAGTGCACTTCATTGTTCTCCGTTTAGACAGATTTTTTTAACAGGTATTTTTTATTTAATTTGTGTGTCATGTTCCTTTTGTTGTCCGCAGGGTGCTCCGGCGCAACCGCATCACGCACGTGGACGAGCGCGCCTTCGCCAGCACGCCCAGCATCCGCGTCCTGTGAGTAACTTACTTACCACACTATTACTACTTTACACTTAGTTGACAGCAAACAAAGCAGAGGGATGTAAGGGAGCGACCTATCATCTTTTCGTTCCAAGCCATCCTCACCTGCCCGTGGTGCATCCTGCCGAACAACAAACGAGGCTCTGGCAAACCGACTGGTGGCAGTAAAACCATCACGATAGAAGGCGTAGCTAATTACCACAGGCCGATGACGGGCAGCAGCGTCGCCGGAGCAAGAAGCTACGCCCTGCGATCGCCAACCCGCCTGCCCAGCGTGGCGATTATGGGTATATCCTCCAGAAGTTTGCCCCAGGTGGTGAATAACTGGAGAGGCCTATGTCCAGCAGAGGACTGCAATAGGCTGGTGATGATGATGATGATGACAGCAAACAACCTACGATATGTGCTGTGTTTTGGCGAATGGAAACGGATCTAGTGTAAGTAAGTGTAGTAATTACGGGGCAGTAATTGAGAGCTATCTTTTCGCGTAGGGGGCGATACGTGGCAGAAGCTCTGCTCACTTTAGCTATGTATGGGGTAAGTAGTTCTAGTTTGTACCCAAAATTGAGAGTTATCCCGACATTTAAAAGCGTAGCTTACCAAGAACACTAGTTCCGCTCACATCTGTCGGGCTGGTACTGTCGTGCCAGAACGTTACTTACCAAATGATGACATAAAATTACTGAACAACCATTGGTCAGACGAGCGTACTTGTAGATCTGCATACTTTAAGCTTAAGGAGCTTTCCTTGTAAAGGAGCCGCTATGGCCTTTCTCTCCTTGATGTACATCTGTGTTAGCAACCCTACAAAGTCTCGTAAACAAACGTTCAGCGCGGGCTTTGCGCGAAGCAGGTTAATCGCCGCACGCCGTAAAGAGGATGTTAACCACTTGGGCGCGGATTACTCACGCGCGCTGTACGCGCCGCTAACACAAACAAATCGCTACATACGCGCCCCGCGTTAGGGCCGGCAAGTACCAGCTACTTGCGAACTGGTTACTTAGCGCAGAAAGTTCAGAGTAATTACATTCAAGACAATAGAGACTGGTTAGAGTAAGTAGGTAGGTAGTACTACGGGCAATTTACTTAGTACTTATTATTATGAACTGTCAAAACGGTAACACCCTTCGATTTTGTAAGGCACTATAACAAGTGATGTCATGGTTAAATGAGATTAATTAATTTGTGATCTTATAATAATAACAGACAGGTTATAATCGAATGGGGTTGTTGTACTCGTAGTACGAGTATATTTATGATGTCATTTTTAATATTTATTGCTTTGTCAAATACCCTATTTAGGGGTAAATGTTAATTTCATTTGCAGGTCAGTTGTACTTACTCATAAAATTACTTCTATGTCTATGTGTCTACTATTTCTATGTGTCTTCTAAAATACTTTTTGGTCGACCGATACCATAATAAAGTCTGTTTTTTTGTAATGTAAACATGATAACGTTTGTAATGTCAGCACATTAGCTCAGTCACACGTACCACGTGTACATATTAACAAAAAGCGTATAGATTCGCATATAAGCTCGTCATGAGGGAAAACTTTTCTATAAAAATAACCGCAAGTCACCATGACTTGGCCTCCTTATGCAAGCGGTCAGTGCCCCGCTGGGTTGGAGAGGTAATCAATCAGACCAAATACGACCTCGATTGGCATAAAGGGCGCAAGATCCAAGGTTCCGATCCAAGGATTTAAAATACGCTTTTTAAGGGCGTCGTATGCATGGTTTGGGCGCGACCTTAGTTTGAATACGGAAATGGAAGAGTTGTATTTAGTTTTAAAAATGTTCTTTTTGTTAAGAGTAAACCAGTGTACCTAATGCTAACTTACATACAAACTTTTCTGAAAGTGTAATTTATGTAAGTCTTATATTTAAGTTTAATAAGTTGGTATACATCATGTTATCATCATGGAATAAATAACTTCTAAAACCTCTAAATGGACTAGCGCTTGCTGAAATAGTATGGTTTTACAAATGGTCATTTCAGTCACAATACGTTATAGAACTTTGGTTTTTAAAAGGACATTTCATCACAGGATCTTAATACTAAGTGCCAAAGCCAATGCCGCCAATACTGCTTTGTTTTTTTTTTGTTTTCAAGAGATGTTTTTTTTGTTTTCAAGAGATAAGTAAAAAACTAAAGCTGCCAGACTTCATCCAACGAAAGATCGTTAGATAAGAACCTTCTTAGAGGAACGTCCTAAGAAGGACGTTCCTCTAAGAAGGTTCTTATCTAATGAGCTACGTGCCATCGCTCAACGAGTCTGGAGGTCTAGACGCCTTCTGTACAGGAAACTAGCACTTAGTATTAGGATCCTGCGATGAAATGTCCTTTTAAAATTTTGTGTATACACACACGCTAGATAATGATCAAAGACTTTAGATATATAGAAACATACAGGTACAAACGTAAACGTACATCTACCTGTACGTTTCTATATATCTACACAGGTTTCAACCATCTGGTTGAAAGTAATGATATATCTAATACGCATTTATTGGGCAACACGAGTTCCTTGTCGGTTTCTGTTCGGTAGAATACAGCTTTCCGAACACCAGTTTATAAAAGCACTTACAAATCGTCAGGTGGTTAGTGCTTTTTTAAAACTTGTATGAATTAAGGTTATTTTAAATTGATAGTAAGAATATTGAATCCCAAAGATCAGATGGTCATCATTCTACAGTATATCGGGATATGGCCGTAGCCGACCTAAAGCTGCGAGAGCGAAGTCCCACCCGGGACCCTTTAGGGATGACGATAATGTTATAACCACTTACGGGCTTAGGAGATCATAGAGCGGCCTGATAAAATCTACTAATAAAAGTGAGTAACACGGCTGATATTTATTAGGCCGTTCGTATCTGCGGCTATAAACTCTTTAGGCTTCAGTCGAGTGCCTAGTTTGATGGTTACGACTGGAACATATACTGCCGCTCGTCAATTTGATGCTGAAACAATAAAGTTTAGCGTAGTATCCTACTTAATCCTATCATTAGCTATTACTACGCTTGTCTTAGCAAAACAACTTAAGGTCAACCTATTTATTTAGGTATCCCAATCAGATATAACATTCTTTAAGGTAAATAGCCCCATTTACTATCCGGCACCTACTACCTACCAGTAATATAGTTAGTTTAATTACAATTACTAACTAGCTTCAATCAGTTGGCAATGAGTGGCATGCCTAATTAAACCTAGTTTAAACCATTAGTCCTGCAACAGAGATTCCTCCGGTCCTGTCAAACCGATTTTCCATTAGATAATGAGAATGAAGGACCAGAATGTTTATGCAGTTAAATTACGTATTGTCGGAAGCAGTGGTCGAAAATTTGTCACGTTATTATCATTACTAAGGAATGACTTTATAAGGATGGCCTTACCTGCCTCACAACAATTGCTAAGTGTAGCCTTGTCAATGAAACTGGTAGGGAATAAATCTTCGAAAAACACCGAAGACCAATGCCTTATTCTTTGACAGTAACTAATGTATGTGCCATTAATCATATAAATACTTTTAAATCATTGACCGTCCGGTTAAAGCAAATTAATGTGATTTGAGAGTGAGCGATAACTCAGCGTTATCTGGTTGTGACGCGGCGATCAGTCTTAATCGGCGGCTAAACGCTCTCGGTGAGTTTAATGCGGCTGTGATAAGCGCGATTGGTTCGATTTGTCAGGCGGAGGGCGCAGAGGGCTGTCTCACGGAGGCCGCCGACAAGCGGAGGCAATTACCACTGCAGATACAGAATGACTTGCCCGTTAGCGCATTCGGTAGTTAATGCCTTCGATGCGCAACCCACCAAGTGGTGGAGTAGTCGCTAGCTTCTAGCCTTGAGCACGTGTGTTGCTAGCCATATTAAAGAGAGAGGTAACTATGGTGGTTTTGACATCGAAATACTCAGTCTTAAGTGAAGAAATTGGGGGAGGTTCACCACCGTGCAACGGGAAGCATGCATTTGTGTTGAATATTGTTCAGATTATAAGGATAGAAGATCAAGATCTCCTTTATCACAGAGTTATGTAGATGAAAACGTTATTTCTGAAATCTAGTCACGAGTATTGTTATATGTACTGGTATTAAGTATATGTTACTAGTATCAGTGAAAATGTGACAGCGATTCTGAAATCATTTGTCACACAGGGAGAGGGCGACAGGCGCGGTGGATCTGCCCTAGTGTGCCTTTCGACCTAATATTTGGACCTCATGACCGCTTATCAACAGGTGGAGTGTAGCCATCGTGAACGTTCTTTTTATAAAAAAAGGCAACAGAATCAAAGATGCTATAGTCTGTCCACTGACGCCTACGTTACGCCTTTAAATCACGCCACATTTCTGTATGTGTATCCCGGGCTTCCCTCATTCAACAACAGTTCTTCTCAGGTCATTAGCCCAATCATCGGGTTGCATGTCCTAAACGTTAACATAGCCTATACGTAGCGCACTATTACAAATTGTAAAGTACCCGAGGAAAAGCCCTAATCAGTTGACCATCAAGGCCCCCAAATATATCAACGAGCAAGTCGATGGGCGATAAATCAAAGTGGTCCGATGGCGCGGTGACGGCACCCGCCTGTGGCCTTATTAATAACGGAGATAAAGCGATAGTAATTGAGCCCGATGGAGATAAACGCGCAATCGCGGCCAGACTCGCGCAGCCATCGCGGCGTGTTGTATGAATAGCTGTCTAAACGACGTCGCCTCAAGGAGCCTTCAAAGCTCTCTCGAAGCGTTTTTGTCGCGCTGTAACAGATGCTCCTTATTCTATTACACGTTCGCGAGTGATCACCTCGTTAGGCGTAATCGTTCCGGTTCTTGTTTAGCGCGTAGGTACTTGTTTTCGTATCGTACATCAACACAAGTGCGTAGGAACATACGTAAATCATTTAGAAATCGGAAATGTTACTGAAAGAAACAGACCTGCCTGCCAAGCGTGGTGACTAAAGCACATCCCCCAAATGACAATTGTCATTGGGAGAGGCCTATGTCCAGCAGTGGACGTTCACAAGTACGGAAGATTTGTAGGACCTGGTGCGATTTCCGGTCAAGTTAACAATGGTGCTTCCAGTCCCGTAGTTCATAATACACAATACTACATGACTTGTGTATTGCAAGCAATGTACTCATTTCATATCTTTTTGCAGACGCCTGGAAGAAAACCTGCTAACCGAGGTGCCCCCTGCCGTGCGCCTGCTGCCCTTGCTCGAGGACCTGTAAGTAACCTCGCACCTCTTATTGCCACGCAAACAATACAAATGGAATGATATAATCTGTCATTTGGCAAACAAAAGGACACCGTGACAGGGCGAGGTAGACTCTTGTCATTAATTAAGATTAGAACAAAAGATTACTTTAATTTTCCCCGTAGCCCGGTATTATGAGATCTGACTGGCTTATTGACTCGTTTATCACCTCGCCTTTGACTGGTTCAAGGATTCGAATCCTTTCAGAAGACAGAAACCGGACGGTTTCTGGTAATAAAGTATCTCTATCAAAATTTCCTCATCAGAGGAATTCATTCATTTATTTATTTTTTATCACTGTAATAGTATAAAACAAAGTCACATTTGTTTTCTGTCTGTCCTTATGTATGCTTATATCATTACGACTACGAAACGGATTTTGATGCGGTTTTTATAAACCATAGAGGCATTCAAAAGGAAGATTTATATTGTATAATATGTTTATGCATAGTTGCACAATAAAATAGTGTACAAAAGACGAACTTTATGTCGCATAGGCTTGCTCTACCAACCATTAGGCAAAGCAGAAACAAGTATTCAGGTAGTATGCTACAAAGTTGCTAGAGCAGTTATTTCGGAGGCAGAGGGTAGCGGAGGCTAACCTCCTAGAATATAGATAGAGACAATGAAGAAGAACTACTACGTTCTAGTTAAGAACGGAGAACACATGAGGCGCGGGCGGGAGTGACGACCCACGGCAGGAGCCTCTCCTGTTCTCATCCTACCGACGCGCTCATTGGAGTGCTGTGGAGTATAGACTCCCAAAGGCGGAGACGCAAGAGTGGAGTTGACTTTCAAGCTGCTGGACATAGGCGTCTCCGGTAGTTTGCCATTTAGGGCAAACATCTGGAGGATGTACCCATAATCGCTACGCTAGGCAGACGGGTTGGCGACCGCAGGGCGTCGCGTCGCTTCTCGTTTGACTACTAAGTATAGTATTCTTGCATGTGCAGATCGTTGGCGAACAACCGCGTGGAGCTGATAGCCGAGGAGGCGCTGCAGGCGAGCCGGCGCCTGGCCAAGCTGGAGCTGCGCGCCAACCCGCTGACGCGCGTGCACCCGCGCGCGCTCACCCATCTGCCGCACCTCAACACGCTGTGAGTGCCTCCACTTGTGTTCGGCAGCTGGTGCCGAGGAGCTGCTGCAGACGAGCTGGAGCTGCGCGCTCACCCATCTGCCGCACCTCAACACGCTGTGAGTGCCTGCACTTGTGTACGGCAGCTGGTGCCGAGCAGCTGCTGCAGACGAGCTGGAGCTGCGCGCTCACCCATCTGCCGCACCTCAACACGCTGTGAGTGCCTGCACTTGTGTACGGCAGCTGGTGCCGAGCAGCTGCTGCAGACGAGCTGGAGCTGCGCGCTCACCCATCTGCCGCACCTCAACACGCTGTGAGTGCCTGCACTTGTGTACGGCAGCTGGTGCCGAGCAGCTGCTGCAGACGAGCTGGAGCTGCGCGCTCACCCATCTGCCGCACCTCAACACGCTGTGAGTGCCTGCACTTGTGTACGGCAGCTGGTGCCGAGCAGCTGCTGCAGACGAGCTGGAGCTGCGCGCTCACCCATCTGCCGCACCTCAACACGCTGTGAGTGCCTGCACTTGTGTACGGCAGCTGGTGCCGAGCAGCTGCTGCAGACGACACGGAGCTGCGCGCTCACCCATCTGCCGCACCTCAACACGCTGTGAGTGGCTACACTTGTATACGGCAGCTGGTGCCGAGGAGTTGCTGACGCGTGGCGAGCCTGGAGCCGCGCTTACCCATCTGCTATACTCGTTGTCTCGGCAAACGTAGTGTAGGACGCGCTCAGGCAAGGTGGAGTGACGATTTGCGCAGGACGGCTGGCAAGTGCTGGATGCGAGAGGCCCGGGACCGAGCGAAGTGGCGAGCATTGGGAGAGGCCTATGTCCAGCAGTGGACTGATGTGGGCTGATGATGATGATGATGATTCTCCTGTTATGAAGTACAGCTAGTAGCCAAGGTGTCTGCAGGCATGCCGGCATACGTACGCACTTTACATTAAAGCAAACACGTCAGTAACGGACCGCGCGATACGATTGTCCCAGGAGCCAAACACCTGAACTTCAATAAAATGTTAACATGACGGTTTCTCTGAATAAATGTAATAATTTTCGATCATCAAAAATCATACAACCACACAACATAAAGTTCCAATCAAGTACCATCCTAAAAGGACGTTCAACAAATTACATATAGACTTACGGCATTACAAAAACGTTGTGTAACCGGTTAATTCACCGTTCAGTCGTCGTTTACCGTAGCGGTGCGCAGGCGCGGCAGTTTAAAATAGCAATCAATTTCGCAAAAACAAGCCCAAAGGGAAAATCTTGTATCAATCATAACCAGTAATAACATAATGAAGACAATGTTACATACATGAGAATTAAACATGACATTACAACTAATGCTTTGATATTTCAAACGTGTTATGATTAAGGGACGTTGTTGTAAGGGATCGAAGTAAGGGGCGGAACCAATAATCCTGCGGCACATGGCGGTTGACGGTCTTCACAAGAACCCGCCTGCCCAGCTTGGCAATTATAACGTGTGTAGCAAACAATTGGAGAGGCCTATGTCCAGCAGTGGGCTGCGAGGACACGATGATGGTGATGATGATGAGGTTCACTTAACGTAATTTACTTGATAACATTTCAATTGGAATCGTAAGATGGTAACCATTAGATCACGGACCGTAGGCGAGTCCATCCTGTCGCCTCGCATCACTCGAGGTCAGCTCGCGCACGAAGGTCGGGCAGAGCCCTCACGCGCGCCGTCGCGTATCGCGCCCGCCGTCCCTCACACGGACGAACGTAATGAAGCCCGAATCCTAGATGAATTCATTTCTTGGTCCGTTCTGTTCATCCGGTTCTTACCGGTGCTAAAAACGTTAAAGATTTTTAATATTGATATGGTCACTGTAAGATGTTGTTAGGTTTTTTTTTTATAAGGAGAGCTTACAGGATGACCTCACTCCACCTGATGGTAAGCGGTCGTGAGGTCCAAAAGTTAGGTCGATAATAGGTTAATAGGATAGGATAATAGGATAGGATAGGATAATAGGTTTGATAATTACGTAAAAACTTAAGACAGAAGGTCCCTTAACTACTTGGAGACTGAATAAATTAATAACCGACTTGGTTATTATTACATGGATCTCACAACTTTTTATGGTTGAAGAACTGAGTTGCGAGACTTGGTTTTTTGACAAATATTATTTTTTATGGGATTAAATATATTTGAGTAGTTTATCACAGACTTCACGTCTAACACAATTTTAAAATAAAATAAATTTTACCTTATTTAGCCGTCGCGACGCCATGAATTCGTAAACTTTATTTACGTCGGTCTCGAAACACAAACGAATAATGAATCTTGTTTGTTTATTCGTGTCTAAAATGTAAATGAATTAAGATAAGTAACTTAAGTGGATTAAGTATTCTCATGCTACTCCACTCAACATGTAACTTATTTCGGTTTTAAAATTTGACAATATACCTATGTGTAACATTCTGTGTTTGCCTCTATCGATGTAATGTCTGTGACGATCAAGAAACATTTTGCGCCTGGCAAGCCTTCGTTGTAAGTCATTAGTTAATGTCGGGCAGCAATACTCCAATCCAATATTCATACTCGTATGAGCCTACTTATACAAGCAACCCAGAGACTCTTGATTGGTATATTGTATGTTGCATACCGGTTATGCCACAGTAAAGAGCAGTTAAGCCACAAGGCCATATTTGATAATATTAGCCGATTCAAATTAAACATGCAAAAGGTACTAATGTTCGGACATCATCATTATTAATGAACAAAGGGGACTTTCAGCCCCCATTGCGTGCACATACCTGGATAAAATTATTCATGGTCAAAGGTATCGAACGGGATTTTCGCGTCGTAGTATGTTAGCACAAAATTAGGTTATTTGAATTGTAGATCGTTTATAATTCAGTATAATAAATGTGGCTCTAGATAGTCTCCTAAGTGCCACCGCTTCTGAAGCCGACGGCAACCTTTTTATAAATTCATTTATACATTGACTACATCAGTTTACCTTATCAATAAATAAATAAATGACATTCGACCAACCTCTATATGCAAAACTTGTATAAAAAACCAGTCGCCCCTAAAATATCAGGAGCCTTTACCAGTCATCGTATGGATTACAGTATTGCTAAAAGTTATAGTAAAGATGTTACTTTAGCACTGACAACTGTTGCGAGTAGTTAAAACCGCTGCCGGCCGGTCGCCAAACTTGCTGCTACTCTTGATCTCATAAACCGCCCGCCCCGGGCCCGACGTGACTCGTGCTAACTGAATCAATACAAACTTGAGAAGATTTATGTCTCCTGACAGCGGGCCGACTAAATGACAGCATATTCATTACTGACAGGTTAGGTACCTGGTTACTGACAGGTACCTAGGTCCGTGTGGTTGCCGGATTTAGAATAGGACCACCATATTTCATCACGTGGGTGTTGCAGAAAACGATTAAGGGACTATCAGGAAACTAGCAAATTTTTCATTTATAGTATCTTGACATAAGGGCTTCCCTACACCTGATGGAAAGCGAAAGGGAAGCCCAAGTCGCTGGTCATTTGGCTGCGGTATTCTACGAGTATAGGGCGGAGGTCCTTCCCCGGACGGGCGGCTCAATTCGAGCGAAGATTCGCTATGCCCTACCTTTCTTAAAAATAAAACCTACTGCGGTCACCAACCCGCCTGCCAAGCGTACTGTCTAAGGCAATTATCCCCAATGGACAGTTGTCATTTGCAGTGAACGTTTGCAGACTGATCATGATGACGGTAGGTAAATCCTGTTTATTGCTAGGCCCAAAAACGTAATGAAAAATAATGTTTAATTTACGAAACGAGCCCAGTTCGTCATTAATCAAAGGAAAATCGCTAATGAAATACATGAAAGGGAAGCACAAACTTTTGCCTGAAGATATTCGTTCATCGTACTTAGTCCTATATTCGTCGGAATTCCTGTCAATGGTTTGTAGGTCGTCCTCGATACCGGCGAGCAATGAAGGCTCGATAGCGCGTCGTGTGACGTCACGGGATCGCCAATGCCGGACGCCAAGACTAGGTACATATTGTTATTAGGAATTCCTCGGTGTAGAGTTGAAACTCGCTCGGCAAAATTGCCACTAGGCTAGAGATACCATGTGAACGCAAGCATAACCCGACGGTCCGCACGAGGTCGACGCATACCGACTTGAAGAGAGCTTACACAGGACGAATTTATCTTCAGTCGTTACATAATAATACCGACGCCAATTGAATGTGTTACCTACTCGACATGTAGCGACAATTAGCCCGACTTGATGTGACTTGTGAAGCTTTAACGTTTCTTTATTTGTATAAGATACCCAATTCAACAATGGTAGAGCTCTCTTCAACTGCACTAGGGACGGATTTGGACTTAATTAAAAAAGAAACATATGGAAACATATGATTGAAAAGAACATTCATATTTAAACATTCATAGTTAATGAACTTCCATTTCTTCTCCTGTAAAAGTTGTTTTAATGAGTTAATTGTTCAAAGAGAGACAATATTCAAGTATATCATACTTTGTCCGATCTATAAAACATCATCGTCATCCTGCAAACGTCCTCTCCTGGACATAAGACATATCTAATCCCCCCAATGATAATTGTCATTTGCCATAGTCACCTCGACATATCCCAGATAAACGCCATTCTACAACACCCTGTAAAAGATGTGATGTGAATTTTCTTAAAGTCGTGTAATGCAAACCGTCCGTGTCGGTCGCGGGTGTGATTCGTGGCGTGAGTGCCGCGTCGTACTCGTAAAGCCGCTCGTAAACGATTCGATATCGCCGCCTCAGCGCGGTTTAGTGCCGACTAATAACCGAGATCTGAAAGGCTGTGCAGGTGCTCTCGACGTGTCATCTGGTCTGCGCACTCTACATGAACTATCCGTGCGGTGACGGATAAACAATACAAGTCGCCGCCTATGTCTTCCCGTGGCCATAGTATGAGTCGACTTCTTGGTATTTCCGCTTCTCAATCAGTAGCAGAGTTTACCTTCCTGGATGAGGCCAACGTATACTCGGCTACCCGTAATTAGTCGGAATACAGTTTGACACGGTCAGGACATCATAATTTTTTCCTTGTCTACTCTTTCTCATCAATGCTTGTAGCATCGCGTTGATTAAGATTGCTCCGGGCGTATTATATAATTTATTCAACTACCTATCTTCGTCTTTCGAGACGTGAGAATAGCGAAGCTAGCTACATAAAGTCTTGGTTTGTAACTGTATTATCATATCAGCAAACGATCAACATTTTTTCATCGTGCTTTACAACGCGTAGGTACGCTAAATTGTGATCGAATTAAGCTATTCAGTTTGCTGGCACTGTGATGATGACGTAGATTGCTCGCCGTGACATACCGCCATAGCCGCAGCTACCCATGACGCGTGTAGTTGCCTGAGCGGCCCTTCTCCGCCGCTCGTATCGCATATTTTGCATCCATTTGCATGTTTAGCCGCGCTAGCCTCTGACGCGTGTAAAAGCACTTAAAGTACTTTTAATCATAAGGAAAGTTTATCTAGGTATATAGCGGGGCAATTTTCCGCCCTTCACTGTCCGCAACCGTTGTCCGTAGTGAGATAAATATGAACAATCTTGCGCGCCGCGGACAGTAAGTGGCGAAGTCGCCGCGTCGGCCGTGTCCCGGCGAGATTATTTCGTCCCGTGTAATCTTATTTTTGCCGTCGAATGGGTCCAAGCTGACCCTGAAATAAATAACAACAAGTAGGGTTGTCCTGCCCTTTTGAAGTTGGGTGGATCGGTCACCTCGGACAAACGGGATACGAGCTTTTAACAATGTACTGTTAACGGCATTTATCGGAGCTTCAAAAATCAAGTTCACTGTAATAGCCCCGTTATTCATCATCATCTGCCTACCGTAGTCCACAGCTGGACATAGACCTCTCAAGTTTTTCGCCACTTTGTCTTACATCTAGAAGCTTTACCCATAATCGCCACACTGGACAGACGGGTTGGCGATCGCAATTATCGCAAACAACAAAAGAATTCATCATTATATATCATATTATTGATCTCTAATGAGTATTTTTTTCATACGTAGTATATAGAAGGTTTCATAACACGGGGGTCGATATATTGATATATGTTCTTACAATATCTTATTTATCTATCTTACAGCAATACTTAATACGAACTTCGATTATGCATTACGCATATAGGAATAATTTTTATACGCGTTGCTTAGTGGGCTTTTTCACTTGGATGAACGTACCAAAACAATACTGAGACGTTGTAACGTTCATGCGGACAGTAATGTACTATCCAATACAACAAACTTACACAAAACTTATTCAAGCAAACCTTTTTATTCGGTCATGTATATAACCTGAAGAAATATCCGACAGTTTCAAACCACGAAGTTCCAACACTAACAACGAATCTGGCATGTTTATGAAAGTTGCGGACGGCCCGCGAAATACGCGACGCGAACGACCGGCTTGACCCTGCTTGACTATCACCGAACACGGACAAAAAGATACATTTTACTAAAGAGATTACAGATTTTCTAGGCAGTTATTTATGTAGTTAAAAAACAAAATGTTTGGCCCTAGAGTGGCATTTACTCGGAGAATTTATGAGTGTTCCGTGCGACATTAAAAGTAAAGATATTATTTTCCTTTTATATTAAAGTTATAATATTGCCTGTACTTGGCAATATTATAGCTGTTCATATTTTGAGCTTAACGTGACTAGAATTCCTTTACACCTCTCAATTTAACAATGAGACGAACGAGTACCACTTTCATCTACAAACAGACAAAATAACTAATTTTCTTTGTTCTAGATCTACTCGTATCGTTAACTGTGACATAAAGATGTTATATTCGATGTCAAGGCAAAACTTTACAATCTTCTTCTTAGCGTGTCGATGGCAATCTAAATAATTTCTGACGAGTGATCAGCTACACGAACCGCATCTCCGCATACAATAGATTGCCGACAATAAGCACACAAATTTGAATAATGAAAACTCTACTCAATGCTTTAGCATATTAGTCGGAATAACGAGCGATCTGTCGCGGCTTCGTTACCGGCGGGTGCCAGATACGCGACACTTAACCGCTGAATTGGCGCTATCAGCCACACATTATCGTCCGAATAAATAACCTGCGCGAGCCGTATTTAAATAAACGCCTCCATTTCGCGAGATGTACGAGTATCGCAACATATTCCGTTACGCGTATGTTTACTTGATTCAGCACGAAGGTAAAAATATCCGCAAATTCATTGAAGAGTTCAAAAAACTTTATACAAGTACGAGGTGCTTCCTTTCCGTCGCGCGCTCATCATATTGATGAACTGCTAAGTGCACACATCAATCTATTTCATGTTAAGCTGTGTTTGCAGGAATACTAAATATTTATCGCGGGAGGATATCCCTTTTTTTTTTTTTTTTTCTAGAGGGGAATGCATTAGGCACCTTCATGCCGCCTCCGGGGGGAGGCGGCATGGTGTGTGGGACTCACACCTCCCAAAATGGGAGGGCATACCCACTAAACCCCCCTGTGTCGCCAGTGGGCAGCAAGTTGCAGGGACACGGGTAGCGCCGAAGCATACGGCCACATCCCTGCCTGCCCTGGCCAGCCGCAGATGATAAGCGGCCGGCACTCCTGGTCCGGGGAGGGCAAATACCCCTACCCCCGGATCCGGGGAGCAATAGAGTGCCCCCCGGGCGGACCTCGTGCAACGGTGTGGCTGCACCCACCACACCGTTACGCCCCTATGAGTGGATCGCGCCCCCGCACTCACCACTCGGGGCACGAAGGAGAGGCTCAGAGGGCATACGATGCGTTGTATGCCCTCCGGCGACGCCCGGGCCGGGGGCGGCGTAGAGCGGGCGCGTCTACCGCGGCCTCACGCTCTCTTTCCGCCGCCTCCTTCTGCGAGATCACTGTCTCGCAGAATGCGAGCATCGCTCGCCAGACCTCCTTCGACGCCGTCATCTGCCGCAAGAGTTGCGGCAGATCGAGGTCCTGTGCGACAGTGACGAGGACGGAGCGCTCATTGGCCCAGGCAGGGCAATGCCGAAGCGTATGCTCTGCCGTGTCCTCCGAGCCACTGTCGCAGTGACGGCATAGAGGATCAGGCTCTCGCCTGATCCTCCATAAGTACCGGCCGAAACATCCATGTCCCGTGAGGACCTGGGTCAGCCGGTACGTCACCACCCCGTGGGGGCGCCGCATCCACTCTTCCAAGATGGGGCCAATAGCCTGAGTGGTGCGGCGCCCCCACGGGGCAGCCTCGAGGCGCTCACGCCATACGGGAGGATATCCCTATTTCATTGTAGGCTAGCTACCCTTAAGGATAACCCCACAATGCTCTGATATTATAACTCTCTAGGTATACGCTTAAAGGAGTTTATGAGTGAAAAGTTAAAAAGCGTGAGTATACTTTGTGTATTCACATAATGTTTTCATACTCGGATAATTATAAGAAAAGCGTTGCATTGTAATGTAATGTCAATCATATAGTAGAAGCTTTTTGTAGATATAGTACCTTTTACGTCTCCACTCCTAGTACTTGCATCTAAAAAGTACCTGCTCTTGAGAATTCCTGATCGCTACGACAGGTCCTTCATTAAACGTGGTTTAAGTAAAGCTCTTTCCTCAAGGTTGTGCCCTGGCATTGCTGATATGCTTGGACGGCCGTTACAGTTTACCATCAAACAGTCTGCCTGCTTATCTGTCACCAACAGCTATAAAAAACTTATTGTACTTGTTTCCGTGGAAGGACGTGGTCTGCCTACTCCTCTTGGAGAAAGGTGTGATTGTATTTATGTTTTTTTTTGTTATAGCAGCTCGACATAATGGCTTCCCTACTCCTGATGGAAATCGAAAGAGAAGCCCAAGTCGCTGTGACAACGGGCAAGTTACTGATCAGTTACCTGTCAGTTGCCACCGCCATGCCGGCCCAAACCTAACCCCCCACGAGCTCTGGAAACCCTACTTACCGGCAGAAACACGACCCGGAGGTCATTTGACTCCGGTATTTCATAGGATGGAGGTCCTTCCCCGGACGGGCAGCTCAATTCGAGCGAAGATTCGCTATGTTCTACCTCTCTTAAAATATTAACTTATTTCCATTGCAGCATCCTGTCGGAGGCGCGTGGGCTGCGCTCGCTGCCGGCGCTGGAGGGCTGCCTGCGCCTGCGCACGCTGCGCGCCGACCGCGCGCGCCTTGCCGCGCTGCCGCCCGACCTCTGCCAGCACGCGCCGCTGCTGCGGACACTGTAATATATTTATCATCATCATCAGCCCTTAAGAGTCCGCTAGACAAAGGCCTCCCCCATCATCACCACCTCACCAAAATAACCAAAATATTACAGAAAACATTTATTATTACAGATTTAGTGAAAATTCCTTGAATTTGCCACGGGCCAAGAATCTTATAGTTACGCCACTGCTCGTAGGGGATCGTCTCCTTTCATAGTATCCTCGAGACCCTTTCACACTCATCTGTCATCGGTTTTGTGGGCGATGTGGCCTGCCCATTGCCACTTCAACATGATGATTCATTTTGCTATGGTTGGTCACTTTGATCTTTCTGATCCTCATTACGGGCTCTGTCACGGAGGGGAATTCCGAGTATAACTCTCTGCATAGCTCAAAATATGAGAGAAATATGTACACGCAGAGTGACATGAGATTTGTAAGATAATCCAACAGCTAATCAAGCTCATACGAGCGCTTGCTCACCACTTAAAACGGTGATCCGTGCACTACAAGTGATCCTACGGTGTTCGTAGCGTGTCCCGGGCACTCAGCGCGTGATCCGGACACTGTGCGCCTGATCCGGGCACTTTAAACGTGATCCGGGCACTCTTCGCTTGATCCGGGCGCTCGGCGCATTACCCGGGCACTCCTCACAGTCGCGTGATCCCCAAACAGTTCCCCATTTGCATAAATCGACCGGCGCTAATCGCCCGAGGACGCCCGCTCGACCTTGGCACACACCGCAGATGCAAGAAAGTAACTCATCTGCATACAAACAGACAATCGACCCTTTATATTATGGTAATGCAGGATCGTTTCACCTCCAAGTAGAAACAGTAGTAGTACCTACCTATCGTAGGAATAATTGGCGAAGAAACAGTTGGTTACTGGTTGGAGATTCTTGTCGGTTCATCTTGATAAAAGCAACATAATACTTAACATCTTTAGGGTCCTTAAGTCTTTCGATACAACTTTCATATTGAACAATACTTAGGTTAAGTTAGTGAGATGTGTGTATTGAAATGTAGCTTAGAATAACATCATCAATTCATCATCATCGTCAGCCTCTCAGTCTACTGCTGGACACAGGCTACTCCTATTGTTCGCCATTTGCATCGACAATAACAAGTCTCTTTTGCATAATTACCTGAAATGAATTTGGAATCCGATCTATCGATATCCGGTGTAGATCTCAGTTGATTGTTAAACAGGCATTTAGCCTAGATCCTCGGACGAACGATCAATGAGGAGTACCTAATTGTCTCGCCATAATTAGTCTCCTGATTGTTCCATATAGATTCCTCGTCGATTCCAGATAGACGTCCAGTCTCTCCATTTACTTTACTTTGCTGACATCAGTAGTTTGTGTGCTATAGGCTTGTTTTCTCCCCCGGTGAATGTCCTGCGCCTTTTTACGCGAGTCCGCGTCACTTGGCGCTCGCCCAGCAGATAAATGATACATCTGATAGCCAGCGAAGCACTATCAACGTCTCTTTTTCTTATTGTTTGACGACGACATTTTTTATTTGTCTTAGAATACTAACAAAAACGTCGTACCTACCTTTTTTAATTTCTCTTTCTTCAGAATATATCGTATCGTATCGCTTCCTTTCTTGGAAGCTAAGTGTGCCGTTTACAATTAAATAAATACATTACGCCAGCGATGGTCGAGGTGGCAATTTATTCATGGCACCCTAGAGTAACTGGTCTGTGTATAAACTGAGCAGATACGAAAAAGGGCAATACAAAATATTGTCCCGAATAAGTTCTGCCATCTTATGTTACAGGATGAGCTCCGCCGATCCGCTACCAATATTCAAAAATCTAATTATGTAGTGGTTGGTATTTATAGCACACTTCCTCCCACTCCATTTGCCTCGTTCCAGTCTCGCGTTAAGCCGGATTCATTATCATATCCTTTAAATTAAATCTCTTTGCCAGAGGTATGTCTATAGAGAAGCAGACCACTTTGTACAGGTTCTATAAACAGGAGGATAATTGTCATTCAAGTTAGTAGAACCTTACAATCAATTAACAAACGGACTTATACACCGACGGTTTAGAGAGAGAGAGAGAGAGAGAGAGAATTTGTTATCGTCATACTTTAAACTTTACTTTACAGTTAGTATGCTATTAAATGTGGTAGAGATTGTCGTGTTACTGACACAAAATATCAAAAACGATTCTCTTGCTATAATAGTGACATTACTGTTTATTGCTTGTTATGTTATTAAACCTATGATAGGTATCTTGATACGAGTCTATAAATAATCTGTGAATAATTCAACCGACGAAAGTTGCCGGTTTCACCCCGCACCCTACAGAATCTCGAATGTCTTAGACATCGTAAAAGTCATCGTATGCAATATCTGCATCATTTGCACTAATGTTATTCATTGGAACAGGCGCTCTCAATGAATAACATCAAGTAAATAGTGAAGAAAAGTGGTCCCAGACAAATACAAATAGCAATCGGGTGTAGAGGGAGCGTGGTGGGCGCGATAGCCGCGGCGTGCTGGCCTTATAATAAGTTTGGAGGTCTTCTTTTAGATTTGCCGAACAAAAAGGATCTCGTAACGATTTTTGTTTTAGAAAACTTTTATATCAAGTTATTTTTGGCTAGTGATTCTAGTGTAGAGCTCGTTACAATAACTGTGACCTAAAGTGAAATCAAAGAAAATGTTACTGGGATTTAACAATAACAATTTACAGTTTAATCAATTTATTTACTACAGATAGATGTTTTCCGAAACATATAAATTTACAAAGTTACTTGTCCTTAATTTGGCACACCAAAACAACACAATAGCGCACGACATATCAAAATCTGAAATCCTTTGCGTGAGGGACAGTGTTTTCCTGTGCAATTGTTGACCGACCGTGTCTTGTTGCAGGGACGTCAAGTCAAACCAGCTGGAGCGCGTGCCCGACCTGCACGAGTGCTCCGAACTACGCGTGCTGTAAGTACCCCCACTTATTATGTTTGGATGGGCTAACGGGCCTGACCATCATCTGAAGAAGCTTCAGCCCATAGATGTTGCAACTCCAAGGATCGCACAACTGCGAACCATTGGGTGGGAACCATGGTCGCCATGTTAGTTTCAGTCATTCTAACATACAAGGTGTCAGTGGAATAAAGTCTGGGTGTCTGCTATGTGTCATCATTATTTACAAAAATATATATGTTAGTAGATAGCGCTGTGTGGCTCAACGTGACATGCCTTGGGTTGTTTAATTATAGCTCGGTAGCTAGCAGAGTGGCTACTTTAGTGATGATGATGACAATGCGAATGGGACGATATGCGTCGAACCCCTTTGTTGTACGAGTGTTGTTTGTGTACAGCGAGCTGTCGGACAACAACATCGAGGCGCTGGGCGAGGGCGCGCTGCGCGGGCTCAGCCGGCTGCACGACTTGGTGCTCGCGCGCAACAGGCTGCGGCGCCTGCCCGCCGACGCCTTCGCGCACACGCCGCGCCTGCAAGTGCTGTGAGTACCCGTCACACCGCCACACTGTGAGCTGCACGACCTGCTGCTCACGCCAACAGGCTGCGGCGCCTGCCCGCCGACGCCTTCGCGCACACGCCGCGCCTGCAAGTGCTGTGAGTACCCGTCACACCGCCACACTGTGAGCTGCACGACCTGCTGCTCACGCCAACAGGCTGCGGCGCCTGCCCGCCGACGCCTTCGCGCACACGCCGCGCCTGCAAGTGCTGTGAGTACCCGTCACACCGCCACACTGTGAGCTGCACGACCTGCTGCTTACGCCAACAGGCTGCGGCGCCTGCCCGCCGACGCCTTCGCGCACACGCCGCGCCTGCAAGTGCTGTGAGTGCCCGTCACACCATCACACTACCATCATACCGCCACGCCGTGGCGCTGCACGACGGTGCTGGCTAACGTCCGGCTGCGGCGGCAAATTGCCCTTGTTTTAGTGTCGAGGGTACTAGAATCATTGCCTCCGAGACACCACCGGCACCAATTTACTAATAATAAAGTCACGCGCCACTGTGCTGTGGCGAACCCTGGGAGCGGCCTATGTCCAGCAGTGGACTGATGTAGGCTGATGATGATGAAAGTCATGCGCCAACTGGCACAACACATTTTAAGCCATACACATTTTTGACTAACGCCTAGAGTTGTGTAGGTAAGAAAGCAGACTTATACAGCTGCAGCTCTACATATCTATCTTTAATTTTCACATCTTAAAAACCTTCTACATTTATAAGATTTTGGTAGTAGGTAAGTATCTACATAATTCTCGTCTATTGCAGCCTGAGACACAGCTTACCGGCGTAATTACTATGTGTTTGCATATCGACTATTCCCTCAAGAGCTCAGAATGATTACACAGTTTAATTAAGGTTTACATACTATAAGACCTAAGTATAATATATGTTAATGGTAGGTACCCAACAGCAACTGTACATGCTACATAATGAAAACACAATGACCAAAACTAAAAAGCGATAAATAACGTAAGTAATTCTATCCTTAATACATAATTATTTAAATATTACAATTATCACTTATTAGGGTTCCGTAGCCAAAATGGCAAAAACGGGACCCTTATAGATTCGTCATGTCTGTCTGTCTGTCTGTCTGTCTGTCTGTCTGTCTGTCTGTCTGTCCGTCCGTATGTCACAGCCAGTTTATTCCGAAACTATAAGAGCTACATTATTGAAATTTGATACGTAGATGTATTCTGTGAACCGCATTAAGATTTTAAAATAAAATCAGAAAAAAATCCTAAATTTTTGGGGTTCCCCATACATAGAACTGAAACTGAAAAAAAATTTTTTCATCGAACCTATACGTGTGGGGTATCTATGGATAGGTATTTGAAAATAATGTTGAGGTTACTAACATCATTTTTTTCTAAACTGAATAGTTTGCGCGAGAGACTCTTCCAAAGTGGTAAAATGAGTGTCCCCCCCCCGTAACTTCTAAGATATGGGCATGATAAAACTGAAAAAAATATATCATGTGTATCACTATGAAAACTACTAACGAAATTTGGTTTGAATGAAATCTAGACAGTAGTTTCTTTTTAAACGTCATAAATCAAATTACCTAATTTTTACATTTAATTAACTCCAATATAATAAAACGTAAAGAAAAACATTTATTTAGCTGTATAGTGGTACGGAACCCTACGTGCGAGAGTCCGACTCGCACTTGGCCGGTTTTTTTTTGAAGTCGGTGCCAACTCTCGGTACCTAACGTAGACTGTTGTTGTATGACGCGCGCGGCTGGCAAATCCAGCCGACAATAAACATTTATTTGTTTGGCTGGCACCGACTTCAAAAATAAGTGATAATTGTAATATTTAAATAATTATGTATTAAGGATAGAATTACTTACGTTATTTATCGCTTTTTAGTTTTGGTCATTGTGTTTTTTTTTGAAGTCGGTTTAATTTTTTTTTGAAAAATAATTTTATTTCTCTATTTTTAGTTGCGTTGATGTGCTGTGACCTTGAATAAAAGTTAATTAATGTCCTTAAGAGTTTTACTTAGGAATGAAAAATTTTGCTTTAAGTCAAGTGAATACTTTGCGATCTAGAATCGAGCATATCACTTACCAAATCACCTGCCCTATTAGCCCTGCATAAGTACATAGAATAGAAAGAAATAGAAAATCATTTATTTGCCAAAATTTTACATTACATTAAACATATAACTAGCGAACTCTGCACTAAGCTTAGCTTGTATCGCAGAGTCCAGTCCCTAGTTGCCAAAAATGTTGGTAAATCGTAACGCAGCTCGAGCGAACAATACTATTTTGACAAATCTCGAAATTAAACTAGGATTAAATTAGATACTAGTACTAAAAATATCATTGGAACAATTAAAAAGGGTGCGAGGAGTGTGTGTTTGTGTGTATGTGTGTGTTGTGTAGTTGAGTGTACATGAGGTTGTGTGTTGTCTGTAAGTGTGTGGGAGTAAGGCAGCACTTGAAGCAGCATGAAGCATGAGTTAATTATTTACAAGCAGCTTCTCTGTATCCTCGTAGCTTAAGCTCATTAGCCAAGTCTCCAGAACCTTCCCAAGTCCTCTACTTTCAAGACCCCTAAGGTCTATTTTGCGACATATACTATTATAAAGACGTGGCAAAAGAAACATAGGGTGACGCCTAGCGAAGGTGGTGCGAGCCGGTAGCGAGGGTATTTTGTAGACACGTTGTGTGATCAGTTTGTTATAGTCTGGGAGAGACAGAGCCTTGTTATGTATGAAATTAACACCTCTCGCTATAAACAACTGCCTGACTCGCAGAACCCTGCTGTCTTTAAAAAGTTGGTCACATACTACTACCTAGTTTAATATCGACCAATGTCAGTACTGTCCCCTAACTCCTAACCGTTAAGGAGTTCTGTGGCTTCATCATCAGCACCAGATGTTGACGCCCGGAAGCATATACCTGAGTAAAATATGATTACGTAACAAAAACACCATATGAGCATACAATTTTCGGCTGTTGCCCTCAATTTCTCCAGGATCCCATCATCAGATCCTGACTTGGTGATAATGGGACCACCTCGGAAGTGTCCTCTATCGAACTGTCGAAAAATGTTTGAAATCCGTCCATAATTGACGGAAATATCGGTGAACATACATAAAAAAAAAAAAAAAATTATACATACAGACGAATTGAGAACCTCCTCCTTTTTTCGAAGTCGGTTAAAAATCATGAAATCCGGCTGAAATGGGATGTAAAATTATACAAACGAAAATTATTCACTTATCGTCTGCTTAAAACATTTAAGTTATCTAAACGGCCATTTAAATTCAACGTTGTCACGGGGTGTAACTCCGCAGATCCCCCGTTAGCCGATAGGATATTAAAATTTAAGGGCGAACCTCCCCAAAGTTTATTACGCCGGTTCGACTCGTTATTAAATAGCCATCGAGGTTCGGCTCCTAAGCGGCGAACAATCCTCAATTAGACATGCAAAGAGGCCGGCCTCGCCTCGCCTCCGTTAATTGGAAAAACTTCGTGAATGTCGCGATAGCGCCGGAGACGGCGAGAGGAAAAATAAAGGGATGCTACGAGCATAAGATGACATCGAGTGCCCGCCGCCAGCCGCTGTTGCGTAATAAGCGATAGTGGTATTTTCATTCTCGGGAATTGGGGATATAATTATCTTTAGGTTATTGGAGCTGACAACAATTCTAACTTAGTAGAATATACATATTGGCTCGCTCAATGGTTGACTGGTAGAGAAAGCCACACGACATTTAGTCCGACATTAATTTTGTACTTTCTTTGTACAATAAAGATTAAATAAATAAATAAATATACTTAAATAACTTTTTATTTTAAACAAAATAGGAAAGAAGTAAAAGAAATGCAAGACTAGGTTCAATAGTTGTCACCCGTATCTAAAATGTCGCTGCGACACCAGATGAGTGACCAAATCAATCACTTGTCAGTTGCCACCGCCCAAGTCAGCCTGTAATGTAACACTATACAATACTCTTAAAACACGGCTTGGATAAAACTTGGACCTGCCACCGCCTAAGAAGCTGAAATGTAAAAAGTAAGTTAAGAGAGGTAGGGCATAGCGAATCTTCGGTCGAAGTGAGCCGCCCGTCCGGGGAAGGAACCACCCTATAGAATACCGCAGCCAAATAACCTCCGGGTCGTGTTTCTGCCGGTGAGTAAGGTTTCGGGAGCTCGTGGGGGGTTAGGGTTGGCCGGCCATGGAGGTGGCAACTGACCAGTAACTTGCCCGTTGTCACAGCGGCTTGAACTTCTCTTTCGCTTTCCATCAGGCGTAAGGAAGCTATTATGTCAAACTACTATACAAAATCCCCTAGTGGACACTTACGACTGGAAGTGAAAGGCCGGTTATTTGTATTCTTTATCCGTCTCGTGTCTGTGTCATGTGTGGTGTAACGTACCTAAATATTTTCTCTCCACATCATGGCATTCAAGGTCCTTTATCTTAAATGCCATGATGTGGCTGTCTAAAAACATAATCGTAACATACTTAATAGTTAAAACAAACCTTGTATCTTTTCCAGAAATCTTGAGGAAAACCAGATCGAGCACATTGACATGGAAACTTTCGTGCCGATATCTAAATTAGAAGATTTGTGAGTATTATTTGTGGGTCCTTCCGTGCTTAGAATAGAATGGTAGACAGGCAATAATAACGAATGCGTACTTAGAATACAAAACGGAAAATTATTTTGAAAACATCTGCAGTTCATTGGATCGTAAATATTAATAAGCTTACTTAGAGCTTATTTTGTGTATGTGGGATAGGTTAAGTGTAATATACTTACTTACTTATATTTGTGATTTTGAAATCAATACTGAAGATGTTTTATGTTATCGTCAGAATCAAATGAATTTTTGGACGGCATCGCCTTATCCCGATGATCCCGGGTTCGATTCCAGGTCACATCCGTGTTTCCTACACGACTTTTGTAAATTTGTTCGGGTTAGAGCTTGTTGATGACGCTCCCAGTCTCATCATCACATCAATAACTATTATCTTTAGTCAGTTTGTAAGCGCGTGAATCGTGATCTGCATGATCGCGCGTAGATTCATTTTTGTGTTAGACTGTGAATGTTTACAAAAAAGGGAGATACAAGCAACGTTAGAAACATAGAACAAGTATTCACGCTGCGTGATGTGGGTGAGTGTGTTAATCGCCTAAGCCTCACTGTTGAATGCGCGTGCGCAGGAACGTGGGCAACAACGTGTTCCCGTGGCTGCCGGCCAGCGGGCTGCAGCGGCTGCTGCACCTCAAGGCGCACAACAACCCGCACCTGCGCCACTTCCACCCGCCAGACCTCTTCCCGAGGATACAGGTACCTACCTCTCCTCACCACCACCACCTCACCATCCTCGTCTGCACTCGCACTTCTCGTACGACGAGGGAGCACACGCATGATGTTACATACGCAAGTGTGAAATAGTATCTCATCTAGTCAGATGCGCAAATCGACACATACTCGTACGCAGTGTAAAATCGCTTGTCTGTCTGAGAACTGCACATCTGACTAGATAAGAACTTGTAGTCCGACGAAATGCTTATGACCACTTGTATATCTGGCGACATGCGCGTGATCCGTTTCATCGTAAAACACACACACACACCCAAAAAAAAGGCCTCCAATTCAAAGAATAAGACTACCTCATCTCATTCCGTGGTTGTCGTAGAAGAATTATTAGGAAACGGACAACAGCATTTGCAAATAAAACCTACTGCGGTAATCAACCGCTTGGGATGTAAGGGAGCGACCCATCATCTTTTCACTTCAAGTCACAAACGAGGCTTTAGCAACCGACTGGCAGTATAACCATCACAGTTGAAGGCGTAGATAAATACCACAGGCTGATGACGGGCAGCAGCGTCACCGAAGCGAGGAACTACGCCAACTCGCCTGCCCACGTGGCGATTATGGGTAAAGCCTTCAAATGTCGGCGCAAAACAAATGCAGCTTGTTTAGTGCTGATAGTAGTCCTTTATTGGTGTTTTACGTTGATTACTTTCAGGGTTGGTAGGTAGTGCACCTAACATAGACGGCACGATGCCGGTAGCTTGCTCATGGCTCAAAGTGGCGAGTGGTGGCTAGTAGTGCCTGTCCAGCAGTGGACTGCGATAGATGATGATGATGTTGCGGGAATCAATCGCCTGCCAAGCGTGGTGACTAAGGCAAATACCTACCCTCCAAATGACATTGGCAGATTGAAGATGATAGCGATGTTTCCTCCTTCCAAACTCTACGATCGGTTAATCTATTATGACCTTCGTTTTGAAATTAATAACTCAGTAAGTAGAAAGTGTGACATCAAGTTGGTATGTCGTTTTACGCAGACCCTGGTGCTGTCGTACGCGTACCACTGCTGCGAGTTCATGCCGCTGATGGAGGGGGGCGAGGCGGCCGTGGAGGAGGGCGACGCGGGAGGCCTCAGCGACCTGGTGCTGGTGCCGCCGCAGCACCTCGACCCCGCCGCGTGGGCCAACCTCACCGACCTCTGGCCTCACCTACGTGAGTAGACAGGCGTCAGCTGATGGAGGTGGGCGGCCTCAGGCCCTGGTGCTGGTGCCGCCGCAGCACCTCGACCCCGCCGCCTGGGCCAACCTCACCGACCTCTGGCCTCACCTACGTGAGTAGACAGGCGTCAGCTGATGGAGGTGGGCGGCCTCAGGCCCTGGTGCTGGTGCCGCCGCAGCACCTCGACCCCGCCGCGTGGGCCAACCTCACCGACCTCTGGCCTCACCTACGTGAGTAGACAGGCGTCGGCTGATGGAGGTGGGCGGCCTCAGGCCCTGGTGCTGGTGCCGCCGCAGCACCTCGACCCCGCCGCCTGGGCCAACCTCACCGACCTCTGGCCTCACCTACGTGAGTAGACAAGAGTCAGCTGATGCCAGTCACACAGAAGAACGAAAGAAGACGGCCAGTGTTGAGTTGAGAGTGTTGCCGAACTATCGACAGTTTTCATTTTTATATTGCCATCCCATCAATTCCATAACGGATATTATTGATAGTATTGTATTGTGTATTCTCTATTTATTGTTTAGTTTGTTCATCATCCCTAGTAATACCTACTATCGGTTGTATCGATATTTCCATCGATAGTCTGATTATCGAATTTTGGCTCCTGAGCAGGGAGACGATAAATAAACGGCCAGTAGGTAGTGTAGTAATCAAGAGCCTCGTATATTGATTTATTACTTAATATACTAATGTGTATGTGCGTCAGCTGTGACCTACTATGCAAAGTATATGCTGACGCTACAGAATAATAATGGATCACATCACACACACATCAGAAAAAACACATATCGTGGTTCCCAATGTAAAGACAACGGCTGACATCGATCTGAGGAACCCTCTAGCACTCGTCATCAGGATGATTGAAGCCGAAGAGAAGTGTGTGAGGAGTTCACGTCACTGTGGCAACGGGCAAATAACTTCAGCAACCCCAGAACAAAACTTGGAGGGACTAGAACCGATCATGAGTTTGAATGAATGCATGCATCATTCAAACTCATGATCGGCTGCCTCTATCGAAACAAACAATAGCGATTTGCCTTCGACGAGCTCCCTTTATTATTTGTGTAATTAATTGCGATTTGTTGGTGCAGTGAACGCGTCAGGCTCTAGTTCGGCGCTGGCGGGGTGGGGGGACGCTGAGGGGGAGGAGCTGGGACTGCCGGCCACCGAGGTGCGCGTGGAGCCGCCGCGCCGCGTGCACTGCCTGCCGCTGCCAGGTGAGCGACCCTCTGACCTGCACGTCGCGGCGGGGGGGGGGGGGGGAGGGGGAGGGAGGACCTGGGGCTGCTATATCTCTAGCATGCTTTACTAGTCTCCTCAGAAAGAAATTGGCTGCTGAGGGGGAGGGAGGACCTGGGGCTGTTATACTCGTATCTCTAGCATGCCTTACTAGTCTCCTCAGAAAGAAATTGGCTGCTGTGACATTGGAGGAAACTATATTTAATTTTTTAATGGTGACGAGACGACACGTGGTGTCTGGGACTCACACCTCCTATACTGGAAGGCTATACATGAACCCCCCTGTGTCGCCAGTGGGCAGCAGCTTGCAGGGACTCGGGTAGCGCCGAAGCATACGGGCAAATACCCACTGTCCTGGGGAATCCCGGGGGACTGCTCCCCAAAGTGACCTCGTGCAACGGTGTGGCTGCACCCATCACCCCGTTACGCCCTAGTGAGTGGATCGCGACCCTGCTACAACTACTTGGGGCACAGAGAGGCTCAGAGGGCATACGATGCGTTGTATCCCCTACGGCGCCAGGTCGGGGGCGACGTACAGCGGGCGACGCTACCGCAGCTTCACGCTCTCTTTCCGCCGCCTCCTTCGGCGAGATCACCGTCTCGCAGAATGCGAGCAACGCTCACTATCCTTCGACGCCGTCATCTGCCGCAAGAGTTACGGCAGATCGTGGTCCTGTGCACGAGGACTAAGCGCTCATTGGCCCAGCCAGGGCAATGCCGAAGCGTATGCTCTGCCGTGTCCTCCGAACCACTGTCGCAATTAAGGGCTAGAGGAGGCTCTCCGCTGATCCCCCATAAGTACCGGCCGGAGTATCAGGGTCAATAGCAATTACTACAACGAATTGTCACATGCGTAGGGCCGTTCCTGCCGTGCGTGGACCT
The DNA here is from genome assembly GCA_031163375.1 of Conogethes punctiferalis. NCBI lineage: Eukaryota > Metazoa > Arthropoda > Insecta > Lepidoptera > Crambidae > Conogethes > Conogethes punctiferalis. The sequence goes on along the minus strand of CM062096.1, from coordinate 14,672,518 downwards.
GTTCGACTGGTGGACGCTGCGCTGCGGCGTGTGGGCGGTGTTCCTGCTGGCGCTGCTGGGCAACGGCACCGTGGTGTTCGTGCTGGTGTGCTCGCGCAGCCGCGTCGACGTGCCGCGCTTCCTCGTCACCAACCTCGCGGCCGCTGACTTCTTCATGGGCATCTACCTCGGTAACTTATTGGATTAATTTGGATGGTATAAGCTGTAAAATAAAAAAAAAAAAAAAAAAAAAATCTACCAGCAATATACCAAGCAGTTTCTAAAGTGTGCACTAAGGCGGGCGCCACCAAGGAGGACCCATCAAAAGTACTTAAACTTGCAGAACTCAGCTTACTTAGCTGAATTTGTAGTCCACCTCAGTTTGTGGTCGTAACGCTATGCTTCGAGCATTTGCTTACGACTGATGTCGATAACTTGCGTAGAAATCAACCAGAACCACTTTTAAATTGTTCTGGAGGGTCTATGAAGTAGAACGTGTACTGCGCAGGTTTCCTGGCGGTGGTGGACGCGGGCACGCTGGGCGAGTTCCGCGCGCACGCCATCGCGTGGCAGATGTCGGGCGGCTGCCGGCTGGCCGGCTTCCTGGGCGTGCTGTCCTCCGAGCTGTCCGTGTACACGCTGGCCGTGATCACGCTGGAGCGCAACTACGCCATCACGCACGCCATGCACCTCAACAAGCGGCTGTCGCTGCGCCACGCCGCCGTCGTGATGGCCGTCGGCTGGACCTTCTCGCTGGTGGCGGCCGCGCTGCCGCTGCTCGGCGTGTCCGACTACCGCAAGTTCGCCGTCTGCCTGCCCTTCGAGACCGGCACGCCGCTCGCGCTCGGCTACGTGGTCGCGCTGCTCGTCATCAACGGCGTCGCCTTCCTGGTGCTGCTCGGCTGCTACCTCAAGATGTACTGCGCGATCCGCGGCTCGCAGGCGTGGAACTCGAACGACTCGCGCATCGCCAAGCGCATGGCGCTGCTCGTGTTCACCGACTTCCTGTGCTGGTCGCCGATCGCGTTCTTCGCGCTCACCGCCGCGTTCGGCGCGCAGCTCGTCTCGCTCGAGGAGGCGAAGGTGTTCACCGTGTTCGTGCTGCCGCTCAACTCGTGCTGCAACCCGTTCCTGTACGCGATCCTCACGAAGCAGTTCAAGAAGGACTGCGCGCTCGTCTGCAAGGCGATCGAGGAGTCGCGCGTCACGCGCGGCATCGGCCGCTGCCGCCACTCGTCCAACTTCAGCAACCGGCAGACGCCCGCCAACACGAACAGCCTCGCCGAGCGCTCGTCGCGCGGCCAGCACGGCGCCGCCTGCGCCTGCCGCCGGCTGCTGCCGCCGGCCGACGGCGCCGCCACCGTCGTGTCCAGCGGCGCGCGGCCGCCGTCCGGCCCGGCGGCCGACGTCCCGCCCGCGGCGGCCGGCGGCGAGCGGCTGCTGCGCTGGCTGCGTGCGTGCGGCCGCCGCGCGCCGCCGCCGCCCGCGCCGCGCCCGCCGCCCGCCGCGCCCGCGCGCGCCGGCTCGGTGTCGTCGTCGGTAGAGTTCTCGTCGTCGCGCTCGGACTCGTGGCGCACGTACGGGCGGCCGCCGCCGCCGCCGCGCCGCGCCGCCTCGTGGCTCGTCGCGCGCAAGACGTCGCAGGACTCGAACCTGTCGTCGTCGCGCAACGACTCGTCCGGCTCGAACGCGACGGCGTCGACGGGCACGTGGCGCACGTCGCGCTCGGGCGGCAGCGCGGCGGGCGCGGCGGGTGGTGTGACGGGCGGCGGGGCGGCGCGGCCGCGGCTGACGCGGCAGCCGGCGGTGACCGCGGACGAGCCGCCGCCGTCGCCCGCGCTGCCCGCGCCGCGCCACCTGCAGACGATCCCGTCGGCGGCCGAGCCGGACCAGCCGCCGGACGAGCCGGACGCGCGCTGAGGCGCAGCCCGAGTGTCTTGTCGAGCCGTCCACTAGTGTCTGTCGCCGCGCGCGCTCACCGAACTCGCTCCTGCGCCGAATACTCGACGAGCTATTCGGCATCTACCTACAATATTGGTTACGGTCGAGTGGTACGTGTACCGAAGCAGACAAATAAATAAATTTTAATATTTTGTACAGTATTAAACGGTCCACGACGATGTCTAATATAGTAAGATTGAATTAAAGAAGTATTGTAACGAAATAAATATTTATTTAGAAAATTTTACGATCTAGGCCCGATTACTGAAGGCACGCGTCGCGCTGTACCTATTTACAACGCGTGCGAGTCGCGTGCCGTGTACGGTGACGTACTCGTAAGTGATACGTAGTGTATATTTTTGACAAAGTATGTAATGTTACGGTAAATGTTAAACATGGGCTCTAGCCATGAGTACGAGTACAGTATTCGATTACAGTATAACAATAGTCGTAAGGACCCAGTGTTGCTACAAAAGCTAGATTTTCTATGGCCTAGTGTTAGGAGGGACGCGGGGTGCGCCGCTCAACCAGAGTGCCATAATGTTTAAAGTAATTAATTAGAAAATACAAATAATTAACGGTAACATTTAGAACTTTTACTGCGACAACCACAAACTTGAACAAAACTAACGAACCACGTCCTTTCAATGTGAAACTTGAAGTTTCATGATGCTCAAACATCTTGAAAGAGATTATTAAAGTGCCAAAATAAAATTTATTACACATAATATACCCACGTTCATTGTTCGCACTATTAAAGAATTTTTGTATCTTTACCATCAGATGGTTTGAGACGCCTTAAAATGGAATCTTATAAGGGGCTACCCACGAATTGCGTCACACTAGATTATGACTTTGACCCCTTCTTCCTTCCTCTTTATTAGCTGGTCATTTTTGTGGGATTTCTCAGTCCCTGGACCTCTCTTCCGCTTTCATGTGACTTAATTTATGGATGGCCCCTAATAGGGCCCGTAACTAATAAGTAAGTCAAGTATTAGAAGATAAGTACATTTAAAAATGTGCCATTATTTGCTATTCGTAAGTAAAACACAGTCTAGTCCATAAGAAAACATTCTTAAAATATAATGTAGGTAACTACAGACGGCAATGATGTTTTGGTATGTGAGCGTGGGCGGTACTGTGAAACAAAAATGTCAAAGTCAAATGTGACGTTTTGTAAGAGAACGGCTTTAGTTCCAATTTTAGCCACATGTCAAAAGATCTTGTCCGTCTGAGGTCCTGGGCCCTACAATAACAATCGAAAACGATCGTTCGATGGACGGATGTCGTGTTTAGTGCCATAACTCCTTCCTATTTGTCCCTCCCGTGTTCGTATTTAAGTACGAACTAAACTTACGAAGTTCGACGTTGATAGATCCGTAAGAGATCGTTGTTGAAAAACACGCGATTCGTCCATCAAACGATCGTTTTGTCGTTCATTCGATTGTCATAGTAGGGTGACTGGTTGCGTCGGCGCGCGCTGCGGCCGGCGACGGCGGCGGGAGCCCCGGCGGCCCTCACCGACATTGTTATACGTCAGATAAATATTGTTTGTTAATACATATTTTATAACTAAGTTAGGTAAGAGTTAGATGTACATAGTCGTGTCTATTTATTGAAGTGTCCGAGAGACGCGTGGTTGAGAGTGTTATTTAATTTATTGTACAACGCATAATAAATAAATAAATCAAGTCCTCAGGTGTATTTTTAAACTGATTCCTTGATGACTTCAATGAGCTGAAGGTGACACAATTACTTAATTAAACTTAAATAATTAGGTACACAAATTTAGTTATTAAAATATTATTTATTTAAATAAATTAAAATATACCTACATTGCAAGCACGAATTTTGATAATACCAACTAAGCCTACTAAATATTCAATAAGTTTGCAAGACACAAAATAAATATCAAGGGAGGTTTTTTCTATGTGAGTAGGTATATCTATTCGGTCGCAGCACAGCGCAATGACCTCCCTTAGCTTGATGGAAAGCCAAATAGACGCCGAATATGGTATATGGTAGCTATGTCATATAGGTACCTAATCCTTTAAGTTATTAGGCAAAAGCATCTATTACAAATCCAATAAAATGATTTTCCAAATAATTATCTAGTATAAAAAATACAAATTTAAATTAGACAATATAAACAGATCACATTACAAACCGTTACTAATTAAATACAAGTGGGTATAATCGTTAATAATAAATAATTACTATGTTAAGACAAAATGCAGTATTATCATAGCTACGGGCAGTATACTCGTTGACTTATTTTCATGTTACGATCGAGCACCTACATTCACAGGTTTTATATACTCATCTTCGTACAGTAGATTAACTACAAGCTTTTACTTATTACTATATCTTCATTATAAAAAATTAAGAAAACGCATGGAGCTTTAATATAAATGTGATAAGTATTAAGTCAATATTTGCTGTATTCTATACCAATAACAATTTTACCGATTTATTCGCATGCTTTTCATGAACTCTGAATAATATAGAAATTCGCAAAATAACACATTAATTAATTACCTACATAATGGACGATTCGTTATGCTTAACTAGGTAACTATAGTTAGATACTTATTATGTAAAGAATTATGTACATTATAATTCTGTTACTACATATATTGAAAAAACAATTGACATACATTATTCTATGCGAGGAGCATCTATCCATTTTCGATTCCGATTCATGACACGATAACACCAGCAGCCCATGAAGTTAAAAAGCTCAATATGGAATCGATTTTTTGAAAACTCTTCTAATCTTGTACTACTTCACCCTCAAAGCAAGTCCTTGGTAGGAAGCAGACGCTGAGGCGAGAACTTCATCTTTATCAACAGAACGAAGCCATCTACTTGAGCTGTTATGATTGTTCCATTATATTCTCGTTAATATGATTAGCATTGGGATTTAAACACGTAAGTTAGCCTGCACAAGCCTACGCAATAATAGTAAATACAATCCTTAGAAATCATTTGGATAATGATCGTTGTATACCTACCTACTCCTAATAAGGCGTTTTTCAGGCATAACTCTTAGTTAAATCTACTTTGCCCTCACTTTATAGTACATAAGTCGCTGATACCCACTTATTACGTATCAGGTAAGAAGCGATCGGTAGCGGGCTGGCTCAAAACTCGTTACGAATATGCAACAACAAGGCTCGTTTAATTACGCCTCCTGAAAATTTGCGTATCCATGTTGAACGTCGCTGTTACCTACTTATTACGAAGAAGGTAAGGAGCGATCGTTATATCGAGCTGGCTCTACGAATATTCAACAAGGCTCCTTAATTATGGGTCCTCAAAATTTGGGTATCGCCATTAAACATAGATGGTACCAATTACGAATTAGGTAAGGAGCGATCTTTAGTTACGCCACTTGTAATTTTGCGTACCTATCCTCACTGAACATCGCTGTTATTACCTATTACGTAGTACGTAAGGAGCGATCGCAATAGTGGGCTAGCTCAAAACTCGTTACGAATATGCATCAACAAGGCTCCTTAATTATGCCTCCTGAAATCCCCATTGAACATCGCTATTACCTATTACATATTAAGTAAAGAGCGATCGTTACAGCGGGCTGGCTCAAAACTCGTTACAAATATGCAACAAGGCTCCTTAGTTACGCCTCCCGAAAAAATGCGTGTCCCCATTGAACTGTCCTGTGTAAGTAAACCAAGCAGGCACCTGTGGGGGCGGCTCAGGTGTCCGCGTCGCAGTTGAGCGCGGCCGGCTCGCTGCCCGCGCGGGACACTGACGCCGGGGCGGAGGCGGGGGCGGAGGCCGAGGCTTCGTCCGGGTCCCGCTCGCGCAGCACGTCCTTGCGGCGGAACTCGCGGCGGCGGCGGAACTCGGCGAACTGACGCTGCAGCCGCTCGTCCAGCACGTCGGGCCGCCGCCGCCGCTCCTCGCCCGCACCGCCCGCGCCCGCGCCCGCGCCGGCGGACGCGCCCGCGCACGCCTCTTCGTTCTCCTCGTCTACCTCCTGCAAATTATTAACGCAATGTGAGTGGTAATTCAAGGGAATCCTAGAAAGTACCCAAAAGGTGACTAAGTTATAAAGTTCATACACTGTATAACACCTGCATTGTCGGTACCTACACTTAGTAAGTTTAATAAAGAAATTGAAATTGAAGTCCATTATTTTGGGTGAGTGTAGCACGAGACTGCCAAGTAGGCTGCAGTTGTAGCACTCCGACAGTAGGTACCTACATGGAAATTGCAAGAAAAACTCTCCAACACGGTGGGACGATAACTTATTGTCCAGTCCAAGTATGTGAAATTGTCTAGACTCGAGAGATGATTCTCTGGGGAATATCCCCCAGAACGTACGTACATAGGTAGGTACGTTCAGAAGTGGACGGCAAAGGGCTGATAGATTGATTTACTATTATCTGTTTCAATTCAAATACATTCATGATTCCTTGGAACACGACACGAGCTATTATTACGAGTAGGACAGACACAACTTCCCTGCCTACAGATATATGTTAGGTACTAGGGTCCTCGGCTAGGCGGCTCGGTACCTAGATGTGAGATCAATTATGATATAATGTAAAAGCCGTATGCATCACAGTTTAGTGATTAACGACCTTCAGTAGCGTCTATTTCGAGCCGGTGGGCACGGGGCGGACGGGGCGCGGCGCAGGCGCTCGCGCTGCGCACACCCAACTGCTTATTTAATGCGCTATCATAATTAGTACTAAACTTTGATGTTTCATATACATGAACAAAACTCTGTATTGAGCGTTCTATCTTTACAAGCAGAATAGAAGAATATAACAGCTGTTAAATCTGACGTCAATATATTTTTATTTAAATAATATATAATTATTTCATCTGCGAATTAAAACCAGTTTGTATGATGGAAATAGACTTTTCATTTGCAAGTAAATAAATCAACCATGTAAAATGCTTCTGGTAGGTAGAAGATCTATAACATCTACTTAATTAAGGAATTATGGAACACGCTAAGACACCTACACCGCAGAAACCAACCTATTCTATTTAATGCCCATTCCGAATTACATACAAACATTACATACCTACGTAGTAAGAGCACAAGTCTCGTACGAGAAAAAACCAATGAACTCTTTGGCAATTTGTAGGTAGGTACTCGAAAAAAGCCATGGATTGATAGGTAAGTACCTACTACCGTCCTAAATCGGATCAATCCAGAAATAACTTACAGAATATATTCCTTATTAACCCTTTCTTACTTATACGTAAAAAGTTTTCTCCAAAGGCTACGAAAACTTTTGGCGAATTTCGTTAACCTTGAGCGCGCGACAAATAAGTAGGTACGAGTAGATACATACGTATAGTACGTATAGGTTACCTACATTTCGCTACACAGGCGGTGGACCTTGACTTCCATCTCAAATGGCGATCAAATGGATTCATTCACGCATTCATCGTTCGTTAGCGAGCCCCGAACTAGCGACTTCGGTATCGTGTCGTCCAAGATCATATCACTATAATAGCTTCGCTAGGATGTGACTCCTGAGATTTAGATAACTTTGTACTCTAAATAATACAAACAATCTAACTTAGTCGCTAAATTTTGTTCCATCATTCCAATATTAGGCGCCGCGTAGCATACCTACCTACAGGCTGCTTATTGTAATAGAGAACTTTATTTCGTCGATAATGTCTTTACGCATACACCTTACCTTACCCACACCCAGTCACGGAACAAACTCAAGTGTTCATCACACGAATGTTTGTCCCGGGTGGGAAACGAACCCACGACCCTTGGCTCAGAAGGCAGTTGTCACTACCAATTGAGCCACCGAGCCAGTCAATTATTGTTGGTTTGTTCAGACCTCTATTGAATAAGTAGGTATGGTTTTTAAACCGGTGCAATTTGCTTATCGACCGGGACGCCCAGGAGACCATGCTTCAAGCCGGGACATGCGGCGTACCGGGACGTATGGTTGGCTAGGAGTGAAACGTGGCGCTCGGTCAGTTGTATGTAAGTATGTAAATGTCAGTGCCGTGTCAAAATCATGTAACTGTTACGACCTGCCTTTTATGTTGTGCCATCTGGTGGATTCCTTCCGCAGATAATGGGAACAGGGCAAGCGAATCATCATTCGCCTGCCCTGATCTGGTGGATTTCTTTATCAGAAAACCGCCATTCTGTCTGCCCTGCCGAGTGTGTTTCCGCTTACCTTGATCTCTGCAAAGGTGACCGGCACGGTGCGGTGCCGCGAGCGCGGGTCGGCCCTGCGCGCGCGCCGCCCGCGCGCCAGCGCCGACGCCGCCGACGGGTACACCGCCTCCATGCCGCCTCGCAGCTGCCGACACAACAGGGCCTAAACAGGGCCACACATCGCCATTTAATCCGAAATTAAGCTGAAGCTTGTACTACTCGTATGAGCATCAAACAACTAATAAACTTTAATACTTTTATTACTATACCAAACTGATCATCAAAAAAGAATAAGTCAATATTATCTAAAAACACTGAACAAGCTTTTTGATATAAAGTTTGTCAAAATTACTGCATCCTGCCCGATGTTAAGCAGACGAGGAAGTACACAGATGTGAGCGATCCACATAAGGTTAGTTGGAGCAACGAAGTTCTGCAACTCAACGTCTGTTTATTTGTGCCAACCAAGATCCTCCAGAAACCTAAAACTACCCTCACATCACAAATTAACCAAGTACCTATAAAATTATTTCTGTTTTAATTGTAGGTAAATAATGTTATACCTAACACATCTGGTTGTGCACACAGACGCTTTGACCATCGGTCTATTAATGCGCAACAATAACAGCGGCGCGCGTCAAGCGGCGTGTGCGCCGGCGCATGTAAACACGGCTTGCATTGCAGCGCGTGACGCGGCGCACGCGACGTGCTGCACCGGGGCAGCATACGGGGCACTTGTGAAAATGATCTTATACATACACGACAGTACTAGTGAGCGAATATAGCTAATTAAATAACATGACTTGCACACCCGCACAATACGACTACAGGATTATAACGGACTAAGCCATTGTGAGAGAACTAGGACTAGACATATCGATCTAGGTCGCGACTGGATTACCGACAGGCTTAGCTCGCAGTGCAAAACTGGAATCGATAAACAAATGAATCGAAAACTAGCCGACAATACGTGCGTTCAGCGAAGCGGACGTTGTTTACAAGTTTTCGCTCATTCACGGTTCATAGAGCCGTTCGCAAAGTCATGCTGAATGTGCACATTTGTTTGGGATCAAGCGTAACGAAACTCACCTAAATCACTCCGCAGACCTGTTGTTCGCGGTCCAGCGAGCGGCCGGGGCCGCGCGACTGGTGCGCGTCGGCCGCAGCGCCCGCCGCACGCGCCCGCTCCGCACCACGTGCGTCCGTGCCGAGCCCCGCCGACACCCGACAATCGATATCGCTAGAATATTTGATGCGGCGCGCGGCGGACGCGGCGAGACGACGGGCTCTGCAAGTGCTCGTTATTTTTTCCCGAGAAATCTGTATGTTTTGGTGTGTGACCGCGATCCGGTGGCGAGGTGCCAGCCCCCCCGCGCCCGCCCCGCGCCGCTGGAGCGAGGCGCGATAAACAACCGCGCGGCGATGACGCCCGCTAAACAATAAACAAAACGTGTAATTACATTTCCACTTTGATTTCGACCCGCGTTTCCATGTCGAACGGAATCGATAGACGTACCTACCTAAGTAATGCAAATTATTTTGTGTCATACGCGCTTACAGTTACAGTGGTTATTATATTGGGTAGGTATTAGCTGAACCTCGCCAATAAAATGTTAATAGAAGTGTTTCTCAGAATGAAGGAAGCAATTTTACATTAATGTGACGGTGTTCCTAGTAATCGGGACGAATCAATACTTGCATCGAGTTTAGTATCGTTCACCAAATTAAGAATATAGGTCCTAAAACATTCGAAATACCGCATTCTTAAAATGCCCTATACGTAAAATACCCTATTCTACTTAGGACTTATTCGCTAAAGGACTTAAGGCCGTATTCACAAACGTTACTATGCGTCGCGGAAACGCACAGGTACCCAAAAACGTATAGGATTTTGGGCACTGTGCGTCCGCGCGTCGAATAGTAACTTTTGTGAATACGGCCGTTATTCTTAAAAGGACCTATTCGTGAATTTTTAGGCCCATTTTTAGGGTCTCCGTAGCCGAAGGACGAATCCAGAGCAAAAAACGGAATCCAGAGTTTGTCATGTCTATCCGTCCCGTGTCCGTCCGCAGAGTATAAATAATAATAAAAGTAAAATAACACAACACAATATAATCATGATCTAATAATTTACTTAACAATTTATTATTATCGTAAAAACTCTGTTGTAAGCGCCGTGATCACGAAAGATCTATAGTTTTTTGGCGTTATGGGCAGAAAACTGTCTACCTTCCCTCGTACTACTCACTCGCTCTTGTTCTCAATACACAAACTCCGACTCCACTTTTTTTGATTTTCGCGGTAGGTAAGTCGAACCTTTTCGGCCCTATCTTCTCGAATGTTTTTTTTAATTTTTTTTATTTTAAGCCAGGTTGCCCAGGCACCCCCTTACCAAAAAATATATCAGTCAGTGCCCTTCCATGATTATGGGGTTTTCAACATCAGTATGAAATTATAGTTCCTGAACGTAACAAACGTATTGACATACGACTGACATTGACAACTAAATTTATCTTCCTGATTTGACATTGACAGTGTTTGGTGTTCGTGTTGTTTACAATTTAATTTCATAAATAAACAGGCTCATTTTAAAAAGCCACAATGAGTTACATGCTGGGACATTTACATAATGGGTGGCAAGTTGACCAAGCTATACTTTCGGAGGAAGACCGTGTTGTCGTGAGTAAACCAATTTATAACCTCCAAACTTTGTACATTCTAGAGCTTTCTTGAAGCATATTTAGAGCTTGTGCGATTTAAATTTACTCAGTTCTTTTAAAGCTTTATTTTACTAGTGTCAGGTTTTATGTTTTGGGCTTATAAGTAGGTATACACCACATAAGTAGGTACCTACCTACAACTAATATGTAAATGTCCTGGTTTTGCTTTTAGGTGATAAGATTCGGGCACGACTGGGACCCCACCTGCATGAAGATGGACGAGGTGCTGTACAGCATCGCCGAGAAAGTCAAAAATTTTGCAGTCATCTACCTTGTTGACATCACAGAGGTGCCAGATTTCAACAAAATGTAAGTTTTTGACCATTCACGTTTCGCTATCCTTTATATTTAAAAACTGTTAACTTTCGAAAACACATTATTTCATTCAAACAGTTCAGTATTTTCATTATTTCCAGGTATGAATTGTACGACCCTTGCACAGTGATGTTCTTCTTCCGCAACAAGCACATCATGATTGACTTGGGCACCGGCAACAACAACAAAATCAACTGGCCGCTCGAGGATAAGCAGGAGATGATCGACATCATCGAGACTGTGTACCGGGGAGCTCGCAAGGGCAGAGGTCTGGTCGTCTCACCAAAGGACTACTCCACCAAATACAGATACTGAAGTGCTAGTCTTGACAATTGGATTTTGTTTAGTGATTTACTCAAGTGGCACATTCTGACAATGTTTGAGTGCAGTGAAGTTTGGACTATGATAAAGAGCATTGTTTTAAATGCTTAAAGGTTCTTGCTGTATTAGTCAAATTTTCTCCAAGAGACTGTGTCAAAAATGTATATATTGTAGAGTGCAGTTATTTGTTAAAAATAATTTTAGACAGAAAAATAGCTTTGCCCTTACATTTAAAAAATTGTCTTTATAAAATCCTGCAGTCTTCATCAGAAACGTGAAGCAATACTCACAATCAACTTGACATTATTGTGTGCATAAGGAATACAATAAATATATGCAATTGATTACTGTTTTTTTTATTTCAATTTGTTATAATTATTTATGGATGTGAAGATAATGTTTTTTAAAGCATAGATAAAAGCAATGATGGACTTGATGCTATTTTGATATTGCCATACATTCTGGTTGTGTTCCAAACACTGATCTCTTATTTTCGTTTTCAAGTCCAATCATAAAATTTGAGAAAAATAGTACCTACCTACCACTCAAACATATTTTACCATTCTTTTTCTGTATGTTAAGTACATAATTTTACTTTGATAATAATTAATATTTAAAGGAGATCATACAAAAACCCAACTTTTGGTTTATTTATGCGAAATTGGTACGCGTCGACAGGAATAAAACAAAGACGTAGCTCAGAAACGTAAGTTTATTCAGTCTTCAAAGAGACGACCGAGCGTGACGCCGGAGCGTCGAGACTAGATGCGTGTGCGCTACTCGTCGGCGGCGCGCGGCTCGTCGGCGGGCGCGGCCGGCGGCGGGTCGCGCCAGTCCAGCGCGCCGGGCGCCCAGATGGCGGCCAGCGAGCGGAACGGGTCGTAGGCGCGCGGCGGCGGCGGCGGCGGCCCGTTGAAGCCGGGCGGCGGCCGCACCAGCGCGCCGCCCCACGCCCACGCGCCCGCGCCCGCCCACACCGACCCGAAGCCGCCGCCGAGACTCGACGTGTCCTCTGGGGAATAAACGATACCAATATGAGATAAAACGTCGAGTTATTTTAAAAGCTTCATTTGAAATGTAAGTACTCGTATCTTCGGGAGTAGTCTATCAATTTAATTTGAAAGCAAATATTTTCTATCGATTGAGATGCAATTCCGTAAACACAATAATTTTGGATGACCATGTGCTTCAACGAAAGAGTTTTTTAAGTAAGTATAGTTGGGCAATGCATGGTTAATTACGCGACATCAGTCTAAATCCAATATGGCGGATCAATCATTTTATTACAATATGGACATCCAATGAAAGGGCTCGTTACGTACATACGTATAACTCCATAATGCATGGATGTGACGTCAGTCTAACTAAATCCAACATGGCGGTATATCCAAAATGGCGGATACGGGCATCAAATACATAAGCAAAATAGAAAAACTGAATCAATCTAGAATATTAACATTTATAAAATTAACTCTGATCTGGGTGATACGCTTTCGGTCATAGTCGTCAAATAATGTAAACGTTTTAGGAAGCCCGAAGTAGAGGCTTGAAATAAAGGATGCTCAACGTTCAGCAGGGGACGGACCAGGGCTTTCCATTGGTTAATTGAACGAAACCTACAAATTTCTCAACGGTCGGGAACGCGAACTTACTTCTGTAAAAAAATATACGGAAGATTGTACTGACCGAACTCGTTGAGGTAGTCGTGGTGCGGCGGGTGCGGGTGCGGGTGGGCGTGTTGGTGCGGGTGCGGCGGCGCGTAGGCGGCGCGCTCGGGCGGCGCGCGCCAGTACGCGTCGGGCGCGGGCGCGGGCGGCGGCTGCTCGCCGTTGAAGTAGAACAGCGAGTGGTCCGCGCCGCCCACGGCGCCCACGCCCGCGCCCGCCCCGCCCTCCGCGCGCCGCCGCACGTCCGACCCGATCGGCGGCAGCGGGGCGGGGCTGCCGTTGTTGCTGTAATACGTACGTATCCACTTTAGTACTTCAAATATTCGTAACGAGACATCTAATAAAAAAAAACAAGTTCTCCGGAATGGGAGGTCAACTTCTACTAGAAATTAAGGGGTTTATAGTCGTTTCGTCACACCCGTAGTTCGAAATGCAACAGAGTTCCTTTGTGTTCTTTCTTTGTGGGTTAATCCCTCGCTAGACGAAACGACTAAAGACCCCAAGTCCTCATGTCGTCAGCGGGTAGCAACTCGCAGGGTAACGCCGAAACATACGACCGCATCCCCGCCTGCCCTGGTCGGTGGCGAACGGTCGGCTCTTCCGGTCCACGTAAGTCGGGAGTAGCTTTATGAACGCTCGCAACATGTCGGGTTACCTGCCGGCGGGTCGAGCGGCGCCGGGCGCGGCGCGCGCCGCCACCACGGAGCTCCAGGAGGCGCCCCAGCGCAGCGCGGGCGGCGCGCGCGGCTCGGCCGGCGGCGGCGAGCAGCGCGGCGTGGGCCCGCCCCCGCCCCCCGCGCCCCGCCGCCGCGCCGCCGCCGCGCGCCGCACGTGCGCGCGCCCGCCGCCCGCGCGCGCGCGCCCGCCCTCCTCCGACCGCCGCTCCGAGCCGCTCCTGAACACACGTGCAAAAGAATCAACGTCAAAACAAGATTGATAAGTAGATAAGTATGCTTCAAATAAATTTATTTTCATTCATTCATTCATTCAAAATATTTTCCTTACTACAATATTCCCCTTGTTTATGACCCTAGGATCATCTGGTTTCATCATCGAACGCGTGCTAATTAACACGGAACAAAACCTTCTTTTAACGATATCGAATGTTTCGATATCCGTTTCCATAGCAACGAAAGAAGCAAACAAATATATTCGTATAGATTTAATTCATTCGGAGTTCATGCTTCTTGGGACCAACGTGTATTATTGTAAACTTAAATAATTAATTAAACCGGTGCATTTACGTAAAAATACCGGATTTCATTTAAATCACAACTAAGTTCAACAGACCATTCTAAACACCCCTAATTTGGACTTTCACAGTACGAGTACGCTCGAACCGAGAGGTTCGGACGATTTCTCGGATACCGTATGACGTCACTCAATAAATCTTGTCAAATGTGGATTGCGATATGCTAGCGTAGCGATCGTGGACAATCCGTCCAGACGATATCCGTGTGTTACCTGCGCGGCGGCTCGCTGGTCTCGCGGCGGGGCCGCGGACGCGCGTGGTCGGCGTCGGGCGTGGCGGCGGCGGGGCGCGGCGGAGGCGGCGGGCCGCGCGGCTCGGGCTCCGAGTCGTCGTGGCCGCGCGACCCGCAGCGCGACGAGTCCGAGCCCACCGACGACTCCAGCGACGGCCCGTCCGACTCGCTGGAGCGCCGCGCGCCGTCCGAGCCCGAGCCCTCCGCGTCCCCGTCCCCGTCGCCCTCGCCCTCCCCGTCCCCGTCGCCCTCGCCGTCCCCGTCCCCGTCGCACTCCCCGTCCGGCGTGGGCGGCGACGCCGATCGAGATTCTGTCTTGATAGGATCCGACGGTGGATTGGAATCTGGTTCTACGTCAGCCTGGAAAGTGAAATTATTAAGACATGTTTTTCGTCTGGCGGGTAACGAGAATAGAAGGGATTCATCAAAGGTCACCTATTATGAGTAGAGCACTGACCTTAGAGTACAAGAATAATTTATAGCGATTAGGAAACATCACGGCTCATTCTAGAGGTTTTCCACAAAGCCTTTGATAGTGTCTGGCATAGAGCCCTGTATAGAACCTTTATGGTATTTTTAGATTTAAAATATAAACTTGACAGGTAAAAAATCCTGCAATTGTTTTCCCAACAAGAAAATTGTCGGTTCCACTATGTGGTTGTAAATACACGTATTAAACTGCAAATTATCGCCTGTTATTAAAGCTCCACCCGTAGACCAAACACTGTTCAAGCCCTTTTCATGAAGCGATCTTTCTATGGCATCCTCGAGGGACTCGGTGAGTGGGTCGTAAATTTTCTGGATGGTCGGGATATACAAGTTATTGTCGACGAAGGATTTGTCCCGAATTTCAAACTATCAATGCTGGTGTTCCACAGGGCTCGGTGCTATGTCCAAAGTTGTTCGTCATGCATATAAATGACATAGTTCATTAGAATGTCTCTAATAACTTGGTTATAGAATGACGGGTATATCTTGTGTCTGAAGTTGAGCAAAACCATTACCACCACTGAACCAGAGTCAGTTCCATGAGACTAAGACGCTAGTGTGCACATCCATTGCGAAAAAGGACTCTTTTGCCGTAGTGTCAGTACTAAAAGGTGTATCTCTTTGTATCATGATATCCCAATAGAAATCTTGATCCAATGGATTTTATTTTCAGACCTTTTTTTGAAGGTTTTTGAGAATTTTAGTAGGGCCGGTCGTACCTCCTCGCTGGAGCGGTCGTCGTCGTCGTCGGGGCGGCGCAGCACCTCGGCGCGCCACCGCTCGAAGGCGCGGCGCTCCGCCTGCGCGTCGGGCGGCGCGGGCCGGCGCGGCTGGCGGCGGCGGCGCGCGGGGGCGGGCGCGGGGGGCGGGGGCGGCGGCGGCGCGCGCACGGCGCGCAGGTCCAGCGCGCGGCGCGGCGGTGCGGCGTGCGCGTGCGCACGGGCGGCGCGGGCGCGGCGCAGCTCGCGCTCGGCGTCCACCGCGCCCGCCGCCAGCACCAGCGCCAGCGCGGCCAGCGCCAGCAGCGTGCCCGCCGCGCGCAGCGCCGGCTCCCACGGCGGCCGCGGCGCCGCCGCCTGGCACGCGCGCAGCAGCCGCGCCGCCGCCACGCCCGACAGCGTGAACTCGACCGTCCCTGGAGACCATATCACAAATCAACCCCCGAACTGGGAACTGTCCTAAGTGCGCAAAGGAGCAGTGTCGAGATTCTACTTATTATGTCGATAACGAGACAGAATTCCGGAAGACCGGAAGGTCACCTCCATCGTTGATCACTTCAATCCGTTTCATTCTATCCGAGTCCGATGCTCCTCATCAGCTTCCCGCAATCCCCTGCTAGATATAGCCACCGCGAGGCGGCGGCGGCAGACAGTTACCCAGGTCGGTGCGCACGCGCAGCGGCGCGTCCTGGCGCGCGAGCGTGTAGTCGGGCGCGTAGGCCAGGCGCAGCGCGCGCGTCTCGTTGGGCGCGAGGCGGCGGCGGCAGACAGTTACCCAGGTCGGTGCGCACGCGCAGCGGCGCGTCCTGGCGCGCGAGCGTGTAGTCGGGCGCGTAGGCCAGGCGCAGCGCGCGCGTCTCGTTGGGCGCGAGGCGGCGGCGGCAGACAGTTACCCAGGTCGGTGCGCACGCGCAGCGGCGCGTCCTGGCGCGCGAGCGTGTAGTCGGGCGCGTAGGCCAGGCGCAGCGCGCGCGTCTCGTTGGGCGCGAGGCGGCGGCGGCAGACAGTTCCCCAGGTCGGTGCGCACGCGCAGCGGCGCGTCCTGGCGCGCGAGCGTGTAGTCGGGCGCGTAGGCCAGGCGCAGCGCGCGCGTCTCGTTGGGCGCGAGGCGGCGGCGGCAGACAGTTACCCAGGTCGGTGCGCACGCGCAGCGGCGCGTCCTGGCGCGCGAGCGTGTAGTCGGGCGCGTAGGCCAGGCGCAGCGCGCGCGTCTCGTTGGGCGCGAGGCGGCGGCGGCAGACAGTTACCCAGGTCGGTGCGCACGCGCAGCGGCGCGTCCTGGCGCGCGAGCGTGTAGTCGGGCGCGTAGGCCAGGCGCAGCGCGCGCGTCTCGTTGGGCGCGAGGCGGCGGCGGCAGACAGTTACCCAGGTCGGTGCGCACGCGCAGCGGCGCGTCCTGGCGCGCGAGCGTGTAGTCGGGCGCGTAGGCCAGGCGCAGCGCGCGCGTCTCGTTGGGCGCGAGGCGGCGGCGGCAGACAGTTACCCAGGTCGGTGCGCACGCGCAGCGGCGCGTCCTGGCGCGCGAGCGTGTAGTCGGGCGCGTAGGCCAGGCGCAGCGCGCGCGTCTCGTTGGGCGCGAGGCGGCGGCGGCAGACAGTTACCCAGGTCGGTGCGCACGCGCAGCGGCGCGTCCTGGCGCGCGAGCGTGTAGTCGGGCGCGTAGGCCAGGCGCAGCGCGCGCGTCTCGTTGGGCGCGAGGCGGCGGCGGCAGACAGTTACCCAGGTCGGTGCGCACGCGCAGCGGCGCGTCCTGGCGCGCGAGCGTGTAGTCGGGCGCGTAGGCCAGGCGCAGCGCGCGCGTCTCGTTGGGCGCGAGGCGGCGGCGGCAGACAGTTACCCAGGTCGGTGCGCACGCGCAGCGGCGCGTCCTGGCGCGCGAGCGTGTAGTCGGGCGCGTAGGCCAGGCGCAGCGCGCGCGTCTCGTTGGGCGCGAGGCGGCGGCGGCAGACAGTTACCCAGGTCGGTGCGCACGCGCAGCGGCGCGTCCTGGCGCGCGAGCGTGTAGTCGGGCGCGTAGGCCAGGCGCAGCGCGCGCGTCTCGTTGGGCGCGAGGCGGCGGCGGCAGACAGTTACCCAGGTCGGTGCGCAC
Organism: Conogethes punctiferalis; assembly: GCA_031163375.1. Lineage (NCBI taxonomy): Eukaryota > Metazoa > Arthropoda > Insecta > Lepidoptera > Crambidae > Conogethes > Conogethes punctiferalis. The sequence continues at coordinate 14,654,622 of CM062096.1, read as the reverse complement.
GCGCAGCGGCGCGTCCTGGCGCGCGAGCGTGTAGTCGGGCGCGTAGGCCAGGCGCAGCGCGCGCGTCTCGTTGGGCGCGAGGCGGCGGCGGCAGACAGTTACCCAGGTCGGTGCGCACGCGCAGCGGCGCGTCCTGGCGCGCGAGCGTGTAGTCGGGCGCGTAGGCCAGGCGCAGCGCGCGCGTCTCGTTGGGCGCGAGGCTGAGCGGCGCGCACGGCGCCACGCGGAAGCCCCGCGCCTGGCACGCGCGCGCCGCCACGCGCCACTCGCGCAGGCGCACGCCCACCGCGCCCGTGTTGCGCACCGTCACCGTGCGCCGCACCACGTACCCGCCCTCCGCCGCCGTGTCCGCGCCCGCCGGCGGACACTCCGTCACCTGCGGCCGACGACACCAGTCTTAAGAAAAGGCGCGGGCGGAGGCCCACGCGTCTCGCAAGGTCGCCTGCGCGGCGAGTCGCACAGACAACCTAGCGAGGGTTGGAGAAGACACGGACACACATCAACTTACCCAAATTCATCAAAACGAGTCGATCGAACAATCACTCTACACTAAATATTTTATTTCGGCAAATTGGACAGATAAGGGTACAGTGGAACCATTTTTAAAAGTAGCATCGGAAAACTACGTCTTCGCTGATGAGCGAGCCACAGCAGTTTCGTTTCATGTTTCCATGCTATTTCACTTACATTAAGTACACAAAGAAAATGGTGCGTGTACCAATAGTAAATAAAGCAACATTCTATTCATGATTACCTCAAAGACTAGTGGAGTGCTGGAGCCTGGCCGGCGGCCGCCCAGCTCAAAACTGGGGTACGCGCCGCGCCCCCACAGTGGAACGATCTCGACTATCGTCAAATTATTGCTGAAAAACACAATAAAGCTTTTATCAACCACGATAGCCAAGCACAGGTTGGTCAGGCTATAGTCGATTATCAAATAGAATTATTTTTTGTTGCATGAAATGTTTTCCCCTTTCCTACGCGTGGGATCGCTTAACCAAAGGGGCGTGTCAGTAGCAATTGTCAAGATTACAAGGATGTCTGTCCGTTGCCGTAGCGACTTGTGAGTTCTTCTTCCGTTACGTCACCGCGTCGAGCAGGGACAGGCGGCGTGACGTCACGCGCACTCACCGCAGGTAGAGGTAGGCGGCGAGCGGCGCGGCGGCGGTAGGCGCGAAGGTCACGGTCAGCTCGAGCTCGGCGGCGGGCGCGAGCAGGAACGCCTGGCTCCAGTTGCCGGCGAACGGCGTGACGTCACCGCGGACGGCGCGCCATGACGTCACGCTGAACGCGTCCGCCGACCAGACGCAAGTGTTTTCTTTGCAGAATGCTTCAATGCCGTCCGCGCTGTAAATAAAGAAAGTTGAAATACGAGACGTCATGTTGGATGATTGTACAGAAGACGTGTTAAGTGGTAGACGCACGAGGCCACAAAAGACTAAGACGACGTAGCGATTACTTTTTTGGTCACCTGTCTCCGTAGCTCTGTTCAGGTGTGCCCGGCCGGGACACCGTTGCCCCGTCGCTCTCAGTCCAACACCTTCATAACAATCTCCATAGGGTTGGTGATTCAGCTGCACAGCAGCGTGGCGATTACAGGCGATTATCCTCCAGATGTTTGCCCCAGGTGGCAAACAACTGGAGAGGCCTATTTTCAGAATTACTATGACTGTAATAGGTCGATGATGATGCAGATTCAGCACCAACTGGGCGCGTTGCGGATCGTTTACATTTGGAGTCGGTAGCCAGGACGTGACGAGCTAATAGAGCGGTAGGTCCAGGGTGTTACTGACTCGTCGGGCTGCAGCAGGTCGTGCGGCGCGTGCGGCCGGTGCGGCGTGACGGCGGCGTGCAGCACGAGCGGCGTGCGCGCGGGGTTGCGCAGCCGCAGCCGCGCGTGCGCCGCGCCGCCCACGCCGGCCAGCGACCCGCCCCCGCCGCCCCCTCCCGCCGCCGCCCCCGCCCCCGCGCGCAGCCGCGGCCAGTGCGCGCGCACCGAGCCCGACACGGGGATGCCCACCACCTGAGGATACGGACACCGCCGGTCATTAGCGCTACGGCCACCATTTTACTTTCATACTAGCTGTGCCAGCGGCTTTGCCCGCGTGTCGTCCTCCAAACTTTTTTAGGGTTCCGTAGCCAAATGGATAGATAGATTAAACATTTATTTGAAAATGGCAAAAACGGGACCTTTATAGATTCATCATATCTGTCTGTCTGTCCGTCTGTATGTCACAGCCAGTTTATTCCGGAACTATAAGAGCTACTACTTATTGATTTTTTTTATTATTATTACGATTGGCACATAATCGGCTTGATGGCAAACTACAATAAGTCAATCATACGTGCGGTACGCTGCTTCATACAACTAGTGCCACTTCCACTGTACGAGCTACGTCGTACATGGTGCAGCCGTCAGCAACGACCTACATGCAGCGACCTGACCGATGGACCCAGCGAGTGCACCGTCGGCGTTCTACACCGACGGCACACAACCGAAGACCCTCGATAGTGTGCATACAATTAACTTTAGTATAAATAGCATTGATTTATAATAATTAAATAGATTTCAACCGTCTGTGTTGAGTCTCATTTCCCCCCGCTGCGGCCAAGACACCTTTAGCCGTCACTATGATCAGCCGCGTGAGTCTGCGCGGCTGGCAGCGGGTCCACACCCCCTACCTACCGTCCCGTCTCTTCCCGCTCGCTACCCCGGGCATCCCGGGAGCGAGCTCTCTACACCTATTATCTATATAAGTATATATTTACACGGTTAGGCGGGGCTAGGGCTCTAGGGACTTAGCGTCTTAGGGATAAAGGGACTCTAGGATCACTAGGGAGTTAAGTTCCCTTCCTAACCGCATATATTTCTGGCTGGCGGGATGCGGTGCCTTACAACCACCGCTCCTGCCCGGACATTTTGAACCTTGGCGGGTCGGGAGGAATCGCTCCTGCCCGTACATAATGGTCCTTTGACGAAAACTTGAACTACGACCTAGGTTATCAACCCTTCCTGGGGGAAGCTAGATCCCATAAGGTTTCCGGGATTCTAGATATTTATCAACTTTACTTTTTTACAAACAATTTACTAGCGGTGTATCTAAACAATAGCTCTACACTCGCATAAATATCATAACATACTTTATTATTATCAAGTTAATGTAAACAAGCATCATGTTACGCAAGCAGAAACAATTAGCAACTACATTTTATTAAATTAAATTACTTTCAATCACATACTGATTTAGCAACGTAGCATTTTTAACATCGGTAGTGTAGGGTACTAGGTGGGGAAATTAATTAGCATTAGGTTTATCATTTATCAAATAAGTTTGTCACCGCAGACAGCGGGACATACTAACAAACAACATTATGGAGCAACCAAGGCTCCTGGTCAACTATGACCTTTTATCATTTATCAAGTAACTTTAAGTTTGTCACCGCAGACAGCGGGACATACTAACAAACAACATTATGGAGCAACCAAGGCTCCTGGTCAACTATGACCTTTTATCATTTATCAAGTAACTTTAAGTTTGTCACCGCAGACAGCGGGACATACTAACAAACAACATTATGGAGCAACCAAGGCTCCTGGTCAACTATGACCTTTTATCATTTATCAAGTAACTTTAAGTTTGTCACCGCAGACAGCGGGACATACTAACAAACAACATTATGGAGCAACCAAGGCTCCTGGTCAACTATGACCTTTTATCATTTATCAAGTAACTTTAAGTTTGTCACCGCAGACAGCGGGACATACTAGCAAACAACATTATGGAGCAACCAAGGCTCCTGGTCAACTATGACCTTTTATCAAGCAAGAGCAATCAAGGCTCATTAGCAAGTAATTTAATTCTATCACCACAAACAGTGGAACAGACAAGCAAGAAAACATCATGGAGCAAGCAAGGCTCCTGGTCTACAATGACCATTAGCACGTAGTTTAATTCTATCGCCGCCAACAGCAGGCAGATAAATATTTGATCAATTAAGAGCACCAAGGCTCTTAGTCTACAATGACATTTACCATCTTGAGCTGCCACCATATACCTACATCGGGGCAGATAAACCAACACATCAATTTTGAAGCAAGCAACTTGACCACATTTTATCAAATCACTTTGTATCAATGACAAAATTTAAGAGCTATCAGGCTCTTGGTCTAACAAAGACCATTTCAACAAGTACTTACAATTTAAACAACACTTTTTCTTTCATTTATTTATTCTATCATACAAAGTGGAAGATTCTCTACAGAGAATTATTCTTTTTATTTACCCGACAATACGGGAATACTCAACACAATCCCGAACAACGGGTCAGCAATTTATTATTATCAACAAATCAAACCAAGTATATCAACAAGAGCATTTTAACATACATACTTCCACTTTTATTAACATAACATAAATATCATCGGCAGGCTCATCACAATCGCACTATCAAGCAAGAAGAACAGAGAACTGACAGCAGCGGATCGGTTGCTGGCCTTCCACAAGCGGAACTCACCAGTAACTGAGAAGTCGCATATGCTGTTCAGTAAACACCTGCCTACCACTATCAGAACAAGACGATCAGACATCAACACCAACAGCACACTTCGATGGGATCTACCTACGAGCAAGCAACATCAACTTCGCTACAGTCATAGCATGTATCATGTCCCAGCGATTGGACCGGTCACTGGCCTCCTACAAGCAGGTCTCACCAGTGTACTGAGGAGCCATTAGTTGAGAGTCAGCCCGGTTCTGACACCTGTAGCGAAGACATCAGCAAGAAGCAATTACAACACAACCAGAGGACATCGAGTCAGCGCGACTGAGCTAAAGGTCGTCGCAACATCAGGCACGGGAACCGACCGCCATCATGACAGCGCGCCGGCTATCCCCTCTCCTCCTGCATCTTCTCCGATTGGGGAATATGTACGAGCTACGTCGTACATGGTGCAGCCGTCAGCAACGACCTACATGCAGCGACCTGACCGATGGACCCAGCGAGTGCACCGTCGGCGTTCTACACCGACGGCACACAACCGAAGACCCTCGATAGTGTGCATACAATTAACTTTAGTATAAATAGCATTGATTTATAATAATTAAATAGATTTCAACCGTCTGTGTTGGGTCTCATTTCCCCCCGCTGCGGCCAAGACACCTTTAGCCGTCACTATGATCAGCCGCGTGAGTCTGCGCGGCTGGCAGCGGGTCCACACCACCTACCTACCGTCCTGTCTCTTCCCGCTCGCTACCCCGGGCATCCCGGGAGCGAGCGTCCTGCATCTATTATTTATATAAGTATTTATTTACACGGTTAGGCGGGGCTAGGGCTCTAGGGACTTAGTGTCTTAGGGGTAAAGGGACTCTAGGATCACTAGGGAGTTAGGTTCCCTTCCTAACCTCATATATTTCTGACTGGCGGGACGCGGTGCCTTACAACCATCGCTCCTGCCCAGACATTTTGACCCTTGGCGGGTCGGGAGGAACGCTCCTGCCCGTACATCCACTTTGATCGATCACAACCTACTGAAAAATGATACATTAAGCACTTATTATGGCTCATAATCTCCCCTTTGGGAGAAAGGCATGACGTTATGTATGAATGTATAATCTTTCGACAGTTTACAAGAGCAAGAAGCTGAAATCTCACAAAGTGTCGATTTTTAACCAATTTTAAGAGGAAAGAGTCGTCTTTCCTCATAAGATTGGTAAAAAATAATACGTCACCAACCTCATTGGTGTGCACGTAGAGAGTAATGTTGGTCGCCTGTTCCGCGACGCGCGCGAACATATTCCTGCGCGCGCGCAGCAGCGCGACGTCGTCCCGCAGCCCGTCCAGGTCGCTGCCCTCGCCGCGCCGCAGCCACGACAACCCCTCTGCAATACAAACGACATTATAACTACAACTAATCAAACTGTTTAGTGAAAAAAATGACACGCCATGCTATCATAATATTTCGTCGTACGGCTATGTAAACTGAAATGAGTTAGTATCAAGATCGAGTAGTCAGAATATTTGCTTAGGGGGCAGCGCAGACGACAGACTATCGGTGACGGACTTTTTAGTCTATGATGTAATTATATGCAGTAACGCACACGACGCGCAATCTTCGATCATCTGTCGGCAGAGCTGTAGGAACCTAGATGTTCTTTTTAAATGTCTCAGACGCAGACTCTATCGCACAAACTTTACTAAACTAGTTTTCAAAGCAATATCAGGAAACGGGTAGCAGCGTTTACCTGGGTACAAATAAAACGTACTGCGGTTACCCACCCGGCGGGCGGGTTGGTAACCGTAGAAGTGTGGTTGCTAAGGCAAATTCCCCCAAATAACAATAGGCTATTATAGCTAAAAATTGTAATTAGTCCGTCTTTTAGCTTATTCAAAAATAAAAGACACGTATTTTTCCTTTTTTCATTCAAATAAACAATAGCGAAGATACAAGACATCATAGTTAGGAGTGGGAGTCTTTGACGTAGCTCGCTCCCGTAAAAATGTCTCACCGAGTGACGTCACGCGTAATTTCAACGGGCCATGACTTTGTAATTTTTAGTCTATTTTACAAATAAAAAAATATGTGTCTTTTATTTTTGAATAAGCTAAAGACGGACTAATTACAATTTTTAACCATAATAGCCTATTGTCCAGCAGTAGACGATATGATGATAAAACAAGTTTCTTTTAAAGGGGCATACCGGGCGAGTCGAGGTCGAGGCCGGTGTAGCAGCGGGGCGCGCACGCCCGCTCGGGCGCGTACTGCACCTCGCCCACCGCCTGCCGCCCGCCCGACACCCAGCCCGGGCCCGACAGACTACGGGACAACACACGTACGATCAACCACTCCTATTATTGAACAAAGTAAAGCAAACTGAATAATAACCGTCATTCATGGGCGACTGATGCGGGAATGGAGAATACCAATGCGGCATTAAGTCTGCCTTATACACGCTTTTTGTGCAATGAAGATTAAATAAATAAATGCCATCTAATCAGACACATCTATAGTTAACCATTCAAGTAGTTTCAATGTCATCCTAAACATAGGTCCTTCAAGCGGGATTTTTAAACCAGTATTTTAGCGAAAAACAAAAATGTCAAAATTCAACGTTGTCTTGCGTATGTCGCAGTCATCTGGTTGAATCTACTATTCAATTGAATAGCTAGCGCGTTCATTAACCACATTTAATTGAATGAATAAAGGACAACTCGTCAAGTTATTGAATGAAACGTTCAACGTCTTGACTGACCATTATTTTAGCATAGTAGTTAAATGTGTAAAAGCCGACTGTTTAATGTTTACTTAAAAAAAAATTAAAAGTATCCGGCAGCGGCATATTAAATAGGTAAATCCATGCTGTCACACTGTTTTACTACGAATAAGTCAGTTTAAAGTAAATTGAATCAAAAAAATATCAACAACGTTCATATCTTTTTTTTTGATCACGTTTGACGCCATATTTGTTTTGGTGACTACAAACGCGGCGCGGGAAAAAAATTAACTAAATTTCAATCAATTGACTGCTTTTACGTCCGCCTTGTTCAAAGGGCTATGTTTCAATCCGCTATCTAGTTGGACGTTAAGCGACGCGAGTTGTCAAAGTTGGGTTTAGTCATTCAATTAAATGACGTCATTCTATAATGAAGATTTCTTATTCAATGAACGCGCTAGCCATTCCAATGAATAGGAGATTTAACCAGATGACTGCGACATATATACCGATGTTCTGTGTCAATGAGTCGTTCAAAATGTCGTTCTCAAACCGAATAGTGATAAGCCTGTACAAATAGGTATGTATCGCGGTGTACTGACACGAAGCTGACGGCGGGGTCGGGGCTGGGCTGCGTGACGTTGAGCACGCGCATGCTCAGCGCCATCGTGCTCTCCAGCTCCAGCGGCGCCGCGCTCCACGCGTACTGCAGACAGACGGACACACGGTTACCAGACAATGTTATGTACTCGTACCTAGTATATGTGACAGATATCCACATACCTAAGATAACTGTAGATACATTGTTAAGATTATAGATTAGACACATGTGTGTTCATGAAGTTTGATCAAATTTAGTATTTCTATAAGGTCCAACTGTGTCTTATCGCGTTTCCCCAACAGCAACAGTTGGACCTTATACCTATCTACTGGCGTTGGCTGTCCACCACATAATACAAAAAATCTGTTAAGGTGTTCATAAAGAAAATATGGCGATCAAAGTTCATTGATATTTTTTTAAAAAGTGTGAATGAAACATTTTTGGTCCTTCGAGCCGGATGTAAACCTATGGATTTTAAATAAAGTTTTAATTGGTCACCCCCTGCTATCTGGTGCACGCTGATGATGCAGCAGTCACCCTACGAGCTCCGGAGACCCTACTCACCGGCAGAAACACGACCCAGAGGTCACTTTGCTGCGGTATGCTATAGGTGGAGGTCCTTTCCCGGACGCGCAGCCCAATTTGCTATGCCCCACCTCTGTTAATGGTCACCACGCGTCACTTACCGGCGCGGCGACGTGCAGAGCCAGCGGGTGCGCGTGCAGGCGGCCGGCGTGCACGTGCAGCGTGACGTAGGCGCGTGCGCACGGCCACGCTGTCACAACGCGTCACTTACCGGCGCGGCGACGTGCAGAGCCAGCGGGTGCGCGTGCAGGCGGCCGGCGTGCACGTGCAGCGTGACGTAGGCGCGTGCGCACGGCCACGCTGTCACAACGCGTCACTTACCGGCGCGGCGACGTGCAGAGCCAGCGGGTGCGCGTGCAGGCGGCCGGCGTGCACGTGCAGCGTGACGTAGGCGCGTGCGCACGGCCACGCTGTCACAACGCGTCACTTACCGGCGCGGCGACGTGCAGAGCCAGCGGGTGCGCGTGCAGGCGGCCGGCGTGCACGTGCAGCGTGACGTAGGCGCGTGCGCACGGCCACGCTGTCACAACGCGTCACTTACCGGCGCGGCGACGTGCAGAGCCAGCGGGTGCGCGTGCAGGCGGCCGGCGTGCACGTGCAGCGTGACGTAGGCGCGTGCGCACGGCCACGCTGTCACAACGCGTCACTTACCGGCGCGGCGACGTGCAGAGCCAGCGGGTGCGCGTGCAGGCGGCCGGCGTGCACGTGCAGCGTGACGTAGGCGCGTGCGCACGGCCACGCTGTCACAACGCGTCGCTTACCGGCGCGGCGACGTGCAGAGCCAGCGGGTGCGCGTGCAGGCGGCCGGCGTGCACGTGCAGCGTGACGTAGGCGCGTGCGCACGGCCACGCTGTCACAACGCGTCACTTACCGGCGCGGCGACGTGCAGAGCCAGCGGGTGCGCGTGCAGGCGGCCGGCGTGCACGTGCAGCGTGACGTAGGCGCGTGCGCACGGCCACGCTGTCACAACGCGTCACTTACCGGCGCGGCGACGTGCAGAGCCAGCGGGTGCGCGTGCAGGCGGCCGGCGTGCACGTGCAGCGTGACGTAGGCGCGTGCGCACGGCCACGCTGTCACAACGCGTCACTTACCGGCGCGGCGACGTGCAGAGCCAGCGGGTGCGCGTGCAGGCGGCCGGCGTGCACGTGCAGCGTGACGTAGGCGCGTGCGCACGGCCACGCTGTCACAACGCGTCGCTTACCGGCGCGGCGACGTGCAGAGCCAGCGGGTGCGCGTGCAGGCGGCCGGCGTGCACGTGCAGCGTGACGTAGGCGCGTGCGCACGGCCACGCTGTCACAACGCGTCACTTACCGGCGCGGCGACGTGCAGAGCCAGCGGGTGCGCGTGCAGGCGGCCGGCGTGCACGTGCAGCGTGACGTAGGCGCGTGCGCACGGCCACGCTGTCACAACGCGTCACTTACCGGCGCGGCGACGTGCAGAGCCAGCGGGTGCGCGTGCAGGCGGCCGGCGTGCACGTGCAGCGTGACGTAGGCGCGTGCGCACGGCCACGCTGTCACAACGCGTCACTTACCGGCGCGGCGACGTGCAGAGCCAGCGGGTGCGCGTGCAGGCGGCCGGCGTGCACGTGCAGCGTGACGTAGGCGCGTGCGCACGGCCACGCTGTCACAACGCGTCACTTACCGGCGCGGCGACGTGCAGAGCCAGCGGGTGCGCGTGCAGGCGGCCGGCGTGCACGTGCAGCGTGACGTAGGCGCGTGCGCACGGCCACGCTGTCACAACGCGTCACTTACCGGCGCGGCGACGTGCAGAGCCAGCGGGTGCGCGTGCAGGCGGCCGGCGTGCACGTGCAGCGTGACGTAGGCGCGTGCGCACGGCCACGCTGTCACAACGCGTCACTTACCGGCGCGGCGACGTGCAGAGCCAGCGGGTGCGCGTGCAGGCGGCCGGCGTGCACGTGCAGCGTGACGTAGGCGCGTGCGCACGGCCACGCTGTCACAACGCGTCACTTACCGGCGCGGCGACGTGCAGAGCCAGCGGGTGCGCGTGCAGGCGGCCGGCGTGCACGTGCAGCGTGACGTAGGCGCGTGCGCACGGCCACGCTGTCACAACGCGTCACTTACCGGCGCGGCGACGTGCAGAGCCAGCGGGTGCGCGTGCAGGCGGCCGGCGTGCACGTGCAGCGTGACGTAGGCGCGTGCGCACGGCCACGCTGTCACAACGCGTCACTTACCGGCGCGGCGACGTGCAGAGCCAGCGGGTGCGCGTGCAGGCGGCCGGCGTGCACGTGCAGCGTGACGTAGGCGCGTGCGCACGGCCACGCTGTCACAACGCGTCACTTACCGGCGCGGCGACGTGCAGAGCCAGCGGGTGCGCGTGCAGGCGGCCGGCGTGCACGTGCAGCGTGACGTAGGCGCGTGCGCACGGCCACGCTGTCACAACGCGTCACTTACCGGCGCGGCGACGTGCAGAGCCAGCGGGTGCGCGTGCAGGCGGCCGGCGTGCACGTGCAGCGTGACGTAGGCGCGTGCGCACGGCCACGCTGTCACAACGCGTCACTTACCGGCGCGGCGACGTGCAGAGCCAGCGGGTGCGCGTGCAGGCGGCCGGCGTGCACGTGCAGCGTGACGTAGGCGCGCGCGGCCGCGTGGCGCGTGCTTACGGACACGCTGCCGGCCACCGCGCCCGCCCGCGCCGGCGCCACCAGCGTCAGCCACGCCATGCGGTACGACCCCGGCGGGATGCATTTCTGTACACGAACAACTTATTTTATAGTGGCATAGATTTAGAATAACCTACCAAATGAGCCATCGAGCCAGTGACGTAGACGACAGCTAAGGGTGCGCACGCGCACAGCATGACGTCGCACCTGTGTGTCTATGGTGAGCTGCGCGTGCGGCAGGCGCACGGCGTGGTCGGTGATGCAGAGCGGCGCGGGCGTGGGGTTGCGCACGCGCACGCCCACGCGCCGCGTGCTGGACGCGCCCACGCCGCCCACGCGCAGGTGCCCGTCATTCGAGTTCGGCCACTCCCACTCCTGGAAACGCACACATCGACATGTAACAGACTGTTGACTGTAATAATGAAGATCGGTTCCACTGAGGACCTGACCAGAGCACAAGCCATGTGGTTGGTTGAATCGCCCAGCTCGTCTTCGTTTCGCCACAATGAAAAAACAGCCTTTCGAGATAGAGACAAAATGTTTTGCGGTTAGGGAGATGGTGGTGGTGAAAGCACGTGAAAGTCAGCGCTCCTGCCCCTTTGGTCACTCGTTGGAAGCTGATGTCTCCAGCCAGCCACTCACTAGTTCCAGCGTGCCGGAGTGCAGCAGCAGCGGCGCGGTGTAGGCGGTGAGGTTGGTGCGCAGCACGAGCTCGGACTGCAGCTGCACGCGCGTGAGCGTGTCGGGCGGCGCGCGCGTGCGCAGGCGCAGCACCACCGCCGTGCTGCCCGCGCTCACCACCAGCGGGGTCAGCTCTGTCGTCTACGACATAACACTCGATTAGACAAAGAGACAATTACATTTGAAAATGGTAATCGGCGCACGCGCATCTGTTATCTCTGCGGCTGCGGCCTAAAGCTTTCTGACTACATACTTAAAGCTTTAGGCCCCGGTCACGAAGACCGCGAGAGCAGGTTAGTGAAAAATAAGTGCCTGATTGTTATCGGCACAGTTTCATTCACTACGTCACCGATCAATTGAAAAGTTGGCCGTAAAATAAAGCGCCTTCATTCCAATGTAATTTTTCAACACACGACGTCACACACGAGCATGACTAAAGTTGCCTTAAGTTGGATCAAAATGGAAGAACAAACATAGATATCTAACTTATAAGAAAGTAGTAAAAGCTAAAAGTATAAGACGTACATGGAAGTATTTCTGCACGTTGTCCCCGTATACTATGGAGCTGATGAGCACCGGCTGCGAGAACTCGTTGCGCACGCGCAGGATGTGCTCACGGTCAGATTCTTCTTTATTAGATGTCACCACTCTGCAACAGGGGCAATATGACCAACTTCTGGCTACTCTGTATAAATCGATGAGTACTTTTCGCAGTAGACATCATATTGCATTGTGGTTGTGGCGTCAGTTGGCCGGGTAGGTAAGTAAAGAATGTAAGAATAAAGTTTTGTTTAATAGATGGCTAGTTAATTCCTTAAAAGAGATTATCAATATAATATAACAACAACTAATTTCTCAGATTTTAGTTATTTTTTATGCCTGTCAGTTTCTATGTCAATTGCGAGCAATTGGCAAATGGCAATCTGAGAATTTGGTATTTCGAGAAATTGGCATTCTGATAAGTTGTCATTTTGCGAGCGGTTGGCATTTTGACATTATGAGATCTTGAGAGAGGTCGCTTAGCAGTGAGATGATGTCGGCTAAAAATAAGGAAGGGGGTTTTGGGGGGTTATTGTTTGACAGCGGTTGCTCACTCGATAGTGTCGGGCAGCATGGCGAGCGTGCCGGGCAGCAGCCGCACGCTGTAGGGCATGGCGGCGGCGCCCAGCCGCACCCAGCCGCCGCACCACACGCCCTCCGCCCGCGCCGCGCCCGCACTCGCGGCGCTCGCCCACAGCCGCGCGTCTGCAACGAGCCGGTACAATACAATATGTAATAAAATCACCCTTTCTTTTTCATTTATCCTCTACCCTAAGGTTGTCTGGAAGAGATCGCTTATAGCGACAAGGCCGCCTAAATTGTCCAACAAGTGTCTGTAATGCCTAGTTTTTAAGTCAAATGTATGGTGCGCAATAAAGAATATCTATCTATCTATCAATGAGCACGAACAGGCTTGTGTCGCGGCGGACCCGACAGTCGGCCCCATTCACTTACTACCTACATCCGGACGGCTCCCGCGCACCGATCTCGATCGGAAACCTCCAACCGCCCTCTTTAATTTCACCGCCACGTTCGGCTATACTTCGAAGATTATATTAAATAACCCAAGACATTTTCGGGGATGTAAGGGAGCGGCCTATCATCTTTTCGCTCCAAGCCAACCTCACCTGCCCGTGGTGCATCCTGCTGAATAACAAACGAGGCGCTGGCAACCGACTGTTGGCGGTATAACCATCACAATTGAAGGCGTAATTAAATACTAAAGACCGGTGACGGGCAGCAGCGTCACCGGAGCAAGAAGCTACGCCCTGCGATCGCCAACCCGCCTGCCCAGTGTGGCGATTATGGGTATATCCTCCAGATGTTTGCTCTAAGTGGCGAACAACTGGAGAGGCCTATGTCCAGCAGTGGACTGTAATAGGCTGATGATGATGATGAACCCAAGACATGCCACGCTGGGCCACACAGCGCCATCTAGCCCCAAACTAAGCCGAAGCTTGTACTATGGGTACTAGACAACTGATAAACTTACTTAGATACATTTTTTTGTAAATAATTACATATTATACATAGAAAAGACCCAGAGCAATACAAACAGACATGCACACAAATGTTTGTAATGTGTGGGGATCGAACCCACGACCCTTGGCTCAGAAGGCAAAGGTAATTGAGCCAGCCAGTCTGCGCCTATTGAATCTACAGTCCATTTTTGTTTACCACCAAGACCCGACGAAGACACTTGCCTCTACAAAAAGTGGAATTCTTCCGCCGAGCTAGGCGATCGTGAACCGTCATATATATTACTGAGTCGTGATGAAATTTTATATGTGCGTTGTAGGAGTAAATCTTCCATAGAACTTGTATGGAGCAATTTATATATGTATGGAGATTGCTTGCCGCGGTTAGGTACATCGCCATCTGTTGTTAGTAGGCAGAAGCAGTAGGCTACCATTACACTATCATTAGGGTAAACAAGGAATCAAGAGCAATATGAAAACCTTAAAACCTCTTTGAAAAGTCAAGGGTTGGTAACTGTAGAGCCAATTTGGTGAAATGGGGGACTTAGCGAGGAGGCACGGGCCGGCTGCGACTGTGGTGCGCCACTACAGACTATGAAGCATCTGCTCTCCTGTCGGATACGCCCCAATACATGCACAGTTACCTACCCGTGACTACTAGTGGTGTCCAAGTCGCTAGGTTTTGGACGGGCACTACATAATCGATACGAGAAGACGATTAGAGTAAACGACAGTTGTGTTTGGGCGGTCTGTGTCCGGCAGGGGACGTGCAGGCTGCTGACAACTCACAGTCCAGCGTGAGCTGCAGCGCGGGCTCGGGCGGCTGGTGCGGCTCGAGCTGCGTCCGCGTCGTCGTCACGTGCGCGCCCTCCGATTTCACTCCTGGAAAGTTCATACAAACTGTTAGAGGAGAATAATCGACCGCTGCTGCACAGCACAGTTCGCCACGCTCAAGAGTCACCGCACTAACGTTGACAGTTGAAGTTTGACGTATCGGTGACACTGACAGCTGTCAGCTCCCGCCGATTATTACTTTCTTCTCGCTCTCTGGTTGAATGAGTGTTTGTAATTGGATTGTGTAAATAAATACTTTCAGATTATCAATAATTCTTGTGTGATCAATACCTACATTCATTATTGCTACATTCGTATACAATAGGCTATTTGACATTTTTATTTACGATAGACTACTTCATTAAAGAAATATCCGTGAAAAAAGTATTGAGTAGTTGCAATTAAAAACCCTTGCAGTGACGAATGATTTTTTCCTAATTATCACCAAAATCACCCTAGGCAAAGTCCATACTAGTTTTTCATCAAAAAGTTGATCATAATATGTATTGTATAATGTGAGAGGTATGGATGTGGTTATGGTTTTAAATGAGTGAGTATTGTGATGCGAGTGATGGGACGTAAGGGAGCGAACTATCATCTTTTCGCTTCAAGGCACCCTCGCCTGCCCATGGTGCATGCTGCTGAATAACGAACGAGGCCCTGGCAACCGACTGATGGCGGTATAACCATCACGATCGAAGCGGATACCACAGGCGGCGCCACCGGAGCGAGGAGCTCCGCCCTGCGATCGCCAACCCGCTATCGCGGCGATTATGGGTGAAGCCTCCAGGAGTTTGCCCAAAGTGGCGAACAAGCAGAGAGGCCTATGTCCAGGCTGATGATGAGTGTTGCGAGTGTCGATGCGCGGAGATATTGGGTCGTGTGTAAGTGTTGCGTACGCACCGTTCCCGTTGGCGGTGGCGGCGGCCTCGAGCTCGGGCCGCGCGTGCGGCGGCGGCGCGTCCCCGGCCGCGCCGCAGCGCGCGCCCCACAGCGACGCCTCCAGCGGCACCGCGCCGCCCGCGCTGTTACCCGCAGAGATGTCCCACTGCGACACACACACGTTACACTACTGAACAGTAGCACCTGACACAACAGAACACTCTTGGTCCTTCGAGCCGGATACAGCTGGATCGGCCCCGGACGACCCACTGCGCTCGTACCGTGTGCGGCAGGAGCTTTTATTTTTTTTAAAGTTGCTCGACATAATGGCTTCGCTACGCCTGATGGAAAGCGAAAGAGAAGCCCAAGTCGCTGTGACAACGGGCAAGTACCAGTGGTCAGTTATCTGTCAGTTGCCACCGCCATGCCGGCCCTACTCTAACCCCCCGCTAACACCGGAATCCCTGAGTGGATTCCGGTGTGGAACTGACGCACGACCAATCTAAGTGCATGGTAGACAGTTCTAAGGATCGCGATACCACATTAAACCTATTAAACAACCTTGGCTAAACACCGACTGACCCCAAAAAAAAGCCACACAGCATATAGCGCGACTTTTCTTAAAATGTAAAGGCACCATAATGTGAAAGCAGTCCTAACATTATGTCAAAGAAACTTAAGACAATATTGATTTGAAAAGTTCTGGTTCAAAGTACATCTGCCCCAGCTCCTGCTCGTCAATAAGTGCCCCTGCCGATACACACCGTATGCGGAGGGTCGCGCGAGCCGCGGCGGCGCAGACGCAGCTGCGGAGGCAGCAGGAACGGGCCCGCCGCCGCCGCCGTCGCCTCCACGCTCACCACCAGCCCGCCGGGACAGCCCTCCATGTCCCCTTTGATCCTGGAAACACATTAACATATTTCATTTAGAAAAGATAGGCTTGAACCCTTTCAAGTCTATCCTTTCATTTGATAGGCCACCATTCTCAGGGATCCGGAATTAGGAATTACATAAGTGAAAATCGAAACCCACATCTTGGGCTAGTCACTTAGGGCTCCTTTAAAGAGTTGCGGGGCGTGCCGTGGTTCGTCAGCAAAAACTAAATCTATCTGCTGTAGATCTGTTGCTGCTGCAGGCGCACGGCGACCAATAGTGACCTGATGTAGGCGGTGAGCGGCCGCTGCTGCTGCGGCAGGTGCGGCGCGTGCGGCGGGTGCGGCGCGGGCGGCGGCAGGCGCAGGCGCAGGCGCACGAGGGCGCGCGAGGTGTGCGGCGGCACGCGCCAGGCCGCCCGCGACGCCGCCGCGCCGCCGCCGGGCAGCCGCAGCCCCACCCAGCCGCCGGACGAGTACACCTCGCGGATCTGCACATGACACACACCACATAAGCGTTAGGCTTCAAGTACACGACGCCGAAACAAACTGCTAGAGAAAAAAACTCGTACGTCACCTGTATGTGCTTGTCTGTGGGGTTGTAGATGGTGAGCAGCGGGTCCAGGGTCGCGTTCTGCGGCAGCCGCAGCCCCACCAGCGGCCACACGCCCCACTCGCTCGCCACGCCCTCCGCGGACACCTGCGTAACACACACATAACTGTGTTATACACCTATAGTTATTTGTATATCACAGTGTCCGTCTATTCTTCTCTTTTCTGCTCCATCACATATAACCATATCATCCACTCCATTTTCAGCTATCGTCTCGGAGTAATTCTCAATGCCTCCGGAATACTTCGGGACGCTATCATTATATCTCTCGGAAACAAGAAAGATTTTCTCCGTTCAATCAACTGTTCGATCCAAATTGTCAAAAAGTTTATGGTTTGAACAATTGTAAGCTGTAAGCTCGAAATGAGTACAGGTCATTACGATCATCGTTCGTAAAAATAACGCCATTAGAAACAGATTCCTTAGAAACATCGTAAATGAGAGGATAATGCTCATAAAACTGTGCTGTTACATATATACATATGACACAATTGCTTGTCCATCTAATTGCGTCATTGTCTCATACCTATCATAATAGGTGTGTAGCTAGTTTAGACATACAAAATTGCGTTTTTGCGGTTGAAATAACAAACAGATACTAGTCTCGAGTGTACACTCATATGCGGCCCCTCGACTTAAATTTTAGTTCAGATTCTATTGAAGCCTCGTAATCAAATCAACAGTTGTTAGCGTGACGAATCGGATGGTCAATCCGAATAAACCAATCGGTATAAACCGAATGAAGCCGATCAAGTGATTACTTCAAGTCGGCTTCGTTGTTCGACAAATACGTTACTGCCGAAGGGAATGTGCTAGCCCACTTATGTGTGTAGCTACCCTAACGCTTATGAACATCATTGACCACTCCCTCTCTCCCTCTCAAACATGTCTCGTACTGTGGTGAGTACTGACCGGATACTTGTGCACTCCCAGGGAGGTGTGTATGTAGAGGTGCGCGGCGACGGGCCCCTCGCGCCGGCCCAAGTACACGACGCTGAAACTGGTGTTGCCGTTTGGTGGCAGGGTCTGGAAATATACGGTACATGTCTATGACGATGCGACTTTAAACTTGCAAACATTAAAGGGAAACCTGACATTACTCAGATCACACCTCTCAAGTCGCGTCTGTTAGTCCTGCTTCTGTGGAAATGCATCCTGACACAGGTTTGTTACTTAACTTATGGAAGTAATATACAGATACGAAAAATTAACTAAAGTACATACAATTTGATCTTTTTTATCATAACACTAGAACTAAGACATACAGTGTTACGTTAAAACAGGGACCCAAGCTTGGCAATAAAGAGATGTCTCCGTGAGATGTCGACAAAATGACGAGAAACTGTGATATTACACGTTTTTAATTGCCAAACTTACTGCTTTTGTAAAAGCCGGTTATGTACAATATCATTACGCTTGAACATTTCCCTCCTTTAACCCAACAGAACATATAATTTCAAATTCATTTGTGGAGCTGCGATGCTGAGCTTGAGTGTTGCCTGGTGGGGAGTGCTCACCGCGGCCCCCACACAGCGGTCACACCATCGGTGCTACCGGACAGCTATGGGGGGCCGCAGTGGCCTCGTGTCTTGCGCTCGCTACGGCCGCCGGAGCACCCCGCGCGCTGCGACGCAGGAAAAGTTCGAGCTTGACTGAAGCTCCGTCCACGTCAAAATGCGAGCTTTTCCCGCGCCCCCGCGCACTGTACGCACGTCTTCTGTCTGTATAAGCGGCATTGGCTTCTCTCGAGTTTGTTGTTACACGCTTAGTATAGGATAAAGCATGCTCCACATTCTAAATAGTCAAAACTTGCGGGATGTGGAGTGAGCAGATCATCTATGTTCGTATTGTTGTTGCATTTTCACGGTCCCGGCAAATGTGAAACCATCTCGTGTAATTTTATCGAGAATGTGGAGCGGGCTTTAGACACCAAAAGGGACCAATTTTGAAACACTGACAAATCAATAAAATTACAGAATTTTTCAACTACCCAAATGTAGATAACATTTTAAAGTCTTTGTAAGATAAGGTATTACAGTTCAAAATTACTTGTAGGTAGGTAGGTACTGCATGTGCAATTCATACATTAATGTCTATGGATCTAACATAACATAGGACCGCTATTAAAGGTTTCCATGGAAATCGAAACATAAAGAGTATAGCTACTCATAACTATTTAGCAAAACATATTATTATGTGTGTGTCTAATAAAATATTTAAAACAATGTTGTTTAGTTTGCATAGGCCGAGCCATTGTATTAATGTCAACCGGTCGCAGGAGACTCGCCTACTGATAAGATACCGACAACAAAACTATTATTAGTAGTAGGTAGGTATGTTTATCAAATTGCGCATTACATCATGATATTACGGAAAATGCCGCGCCCCCAGGCTCGTCACTCAATACTCACACTCGACTCATAGTACTAAGCTAATTGGAGTCTCATACATATTTTTCATAGATTCTTTTTTTTTTATGGGAGACTTATATTATGGGTTTATTTCAACAGTGTAAAACATTTCTCCTACTCGTACAACCAATACGTACTCGTACAGAATATTACCCTAACGATAAACTTGACAACTTAAATTTGGTACCTATACTTAAATTAAACACTATAGCAACTGACCAGACTATACCATTATCATATTCGTAACATATAATGAACTATAAGTACAACATACCTACCTAAAAATTAAGTTTAACATGATGAGATGTCTAATGAAAATATAAAAGTCACGCTATTTATCAACATTTGCAAGCAAAACGTAAGAACTTCATGCGTTTATTAAATGAAATGACGTTGACATCCTTGAAACGTTTACACGCGTTACCTACTCGTATAAGAAGATAAATCAGCAATTTGTAAAACAAGTTAAGGTCACGATCAATGGCGAAGTGATTATCGATATCGTGATGGGTGTGCGAGTGAACAAGACTTCATAAAACATAATGAAATATACTCTCACTTATACTCAAATAGAAATTGGAATGTATAAATAGCAAGTGTCAACAAAGTATATCAACAGCCAAATTTTTACGTATTTTTAAACATAGGTACTTAAATACCCGCCAACAGGTTACACAATCTCCCCGTTATCAACACATTCATCATATTTGACAGATGGTCTCCGCTAGGACCGCGAAGCTGCGGTCTGTTTGCGACCCATCATCAACAGACTCCCGTAAAAAGGAACCATAGCCGTTCGCAACGATATCCTTAGAGTTATGTCTGTCAATAACTTTATTGTTTTTTACACGAAGAACATTTGATTAACATTTGTTTGAAAGAAGTAAATTTGATTCATCGAACATGACAATGATCATCTATTTGTAATATAAACTGCTACTGATTACACTCAATGGTATCGGAAGCGGTACAAAATTTGTTTTTAAAAATAACTCTGATAAGGAATGTATTTTCAATTAATTAGAACCGTTCGTTCGTATGTATACTCAATCGAATTCAATAATAAATATGAAATCGATGAAGTAAATTTACACTACGGACTTCTAAATTAGCTTCTATAATATGTTGATGGCAGTCTACAATATTTTTTAATGAGAAATACGATTGCTATGTCCGATGGAGCGCGTTCATCCAGCAAAAGCCCGTTCACTCTCGTCTTGGACATCGGAAGATTATACTTCTGGAGGAAAAAGGAGCCCAGCGTTCTAATTTTCAGCCGTTCGCACTACCATCTAAAACAACTAATCCTCATAGGAAAATGGTAGAAGAGAAAATCTTAGTTTGCGAACAAATGATAAAAGTGCATCGTTATCGTGACGTTGACCAGATAAATCATTGTAATACCGTAACGAATCACAATTAGGTATTGTGTTTACAATCACAAAAACCTTCCTTATCATTACTTCATGAGTTAATTGCTACTATAATCATTATTACGTCAACTAAAGTCAACCTATACTCAGTAGCTGTATAGAAAAAGGCGAATAATTAAGTAGGTATTAATTTTTGAGACGTCAGATGGCCGCGATGTAAAATATTTATGTGTATTTACGAGCTTGAATTGAAAACGATATACATATTCCTTCATTTCGAGAGTACCTACTATTGTTTCCATTTTGAAATACCATTGTTAAGGGCTTCTTTAAAGTTTAGCGTTTGCCTAACTTATTACTTGACTCATCGTTAATATAACCGCCCGAAATGCAGCCTAGGAAGGATATTTTACCGAATAGGTGTTATTAATTACAAATATCTGGTGTAGACTAACAGCGAAAGTCAAGGTTGTTCAACGCGACTGTTCTACAATTCCGAATTCGACGAACAATCTAAATATAGGTAGGTATAAGGCATTAGCGCGACACACGACGTGGTAAATAGCACGTTACATGATACAGCCTGTTGTTTTTGGTGAATACACGACGAATTTAACTTTTTTTTTTATGCGACTTTAGTTTAATATACATTTATAATATTTAAATGTTGTTGCAAAGGGACCAGTCTGTCCTAGTCAGAATAATAATATTGAATTGCGTTCAATAAGAAGTATAATTTAACTATATGAACATAAATTACGTTCGAAAGTATAGGCACGTAGTCTTTTGTTGGCAGTGTAAAAAGGCTTTTGAAAGTCTATTACAATCTAATTTGTAACCATTGCATTAAAAAATTAAAAACCAACTTATAATCAGTGTAGGTAAGATAATATTATAATTACAATCGTAATCAATGTTATAATTACGATCGGACACATTCTAAGCAAAATGACATGAACGCAAATATTGCGTCATATCTAAACCACATAAGGAACTCCCGCGTAGGTACATGTGACAGCGGACGACCACATAATAATATCAATGTACCTACATAATTAAAAATTATATTCTGTCGCAAACAGCCGTCCCAAGGCTAGCTGTTTGATCAAACAAAGCTGTAAATCCAGTTGTATAGTTAAATCTTAATACATATTTTGTTTTTACTAATTAGCAGTGACATAAACAGACCCAGGTTAGGTACAGCCAAGACTCTGGTATATTTATTTACCTAAGAATAAAAGAATACTCTGTATACCAAAACCTATAACAAAAAACTTACAATAAAATGCATTATTTCAATACTATCTCTTATATTGGTCTTTGATATGGCTAATGATTATTCCGAAAATATTGATGAATTAATAGTATGATAAGAGATAACAGTATAAGATATGCAATAATATATAATAATAGCTTCTGTCATCGAGTTTAACTGGTAATCAAAACTAACGCAATGCACAGCACATTAACCATCTGATCACAAACTGCTTTAAAAAGGACACACAAAACAAACATTGAACATCTAAATCTAAATTAATTATCAGCAACGGACGACGACGCCCGGAACGGGGGACGGGCTGACGATCAGATTGAAACAGCTTCCTTTAGACCCAGACCCGGACCACTCAACCACTCATTGGGGGAGGCCTACGTCCAGCAGTTGACCTCAGCCGGCTGATGATGATGATGATCGACATTAGAGATTAAACAGACGACTTAGGCCTCGTTTAAGAAGGCGTGGGGCGTAACGCGACGATGCCTACAAAAACATACAAAGATGTAAGTAGGTACGGAGATGAAGACGTCCAAGATTTTAATGACCAACCGCGTAACGCAACGCCTCAGGCGACGCGCGGAGTCGTCTTAAGCAAACCCTTAACGTCCTAAGAACCGAGACTTCCATATTTCCAGACACAATAGTGTTAAGGTTAGGCGTTGCAGCCGCTAACCAGTGCCACCGGTTAGCGCAGTTGTCCACAGCTGCTGCCGACAACTCGGCCGAAAGGGTGACAAAGTTGCGAAGTCTTTGTCTGGTATCCCTGATGTGGGAAACGATCTTTCGTATCAAAAGCAAAATCATGAATAAATTTCACCTGGAGTTAAACAAGGATTTATGATATTTTTTCTATTGTTTTATATACCTGTAAAACATGTCGTTGCTTCTAACAAAGTGATGACGACACAATAGTTCCATAGATCTTGAAGATTTCTTCACTAGTCAATTATCACTTACAATTCGGTGCGCACGAAAGTTACTTAACATTTACGTCTCTCTCTCACGAAGGAGTTCCGTCGAGCGATACGTCGGTTGCATCTTAGTCAAACTCGCGGCACTTGGTGTTGCGCAGTTACACACGCTATGATTGTATGAAAATATGACGCGACGTGCGTTTTATCTCTGTATGGTGTTTCTATAGTAAGAAATAATAAAATACGTTTATCCAATACCTATATCCAATATTAACCCTCATCCATCATCGGACGTACATTACTGCCACACATAGGCTTCCCCAATGACAATTGTCATTTTCGGGAATTTGCCTCAGTCACCATGCTTGGCAGGCCGGTTGGTGACCGCAGTAGGTTCCATATGTACCCAAGGAAACGCTGCTGCCCGTTTCGTGATATCCCCTTAGTCGTCTTCCACGACACGTACGGTGTAAGATAGGTCGGTCCTATCCTAAATCCGGAAATATCATGGACTGTGGTGTGTTTTATGTGTAAATAAAGAATTTCGAGATTTTCCCAGGCCAGAAGCGACAATTTCCGCAAAATGGCTGACAATGCGAGAAGCGCAAGATCGATCATCAAGATGTCCAGCAATAGACTGTGATGGGCCGATGATGAAAGAATGTTGTAATACTCACTTTAGACTCGAAGAACGATGCGTGGAAGTCAGGCGTGGTCCCGGCGACGGAGGCGAGGTGCACGGTGGCGTTGTGCGTGTTGGTGAGCGTGACGGTGAGCGCGTGCGCCGCGCCCAGCGCCGCGCGCCCGAAGCGCAGCGCGGCCGGCGCCAGCCGCAGCGCCTCCGCCGCCGCGCCGCCGCCCACCACCGAAGGACCCTCTTGATCTTTGCCCCATTCCTGGACCACACGCGTCAACATCATTTTCTTTACTTTTTTATACGACTAAGGCGGCAAACAAGCCTACTGGCCGCCTGATGTTAAGCGGTTACCGCAGTTATGGACGCCTTCGGTAACCGCTTAACATCAGAGGTATCACACGCGAGCTGCCAACCTAGGCCTCCGCTCAAGAGGACGCAGAAAGCCGCGTACGCACGTACCTACGAACAAATTTGTTGCATGATACGCAAGAAACAACTTAGTTTGCCAATAACGAACACTGTAAACTCTGTTCGTCAAACATGTTTGCGGCGATCCGATTGGCATGTTCTGTATATGGGCGGTGTTCGAACAGTATCGATAAAAGTTGTCAACTCTATCTCGAGACAGACTTTATCCGCGGCTCTTGTTATTGTTCGGAACTATGTCCGCGTTCGCATTCGAATGTGTCGTCCAAGCGTACGAACCAAAATTTTCATGTTGGACGTTTGTGTTCGTGTGTGCGTACACACGGTTTAAATATTTATTTCCTAGGTAATGCCACCTCTCTTTATAAATAATATAATAAATAATATAAGCCTATTTTCCCTAGCCCAGGGTCTGATTTATCATATTTACATTACATGTACCTAGTCTGTGTGGTTGTTCCCTGGTTTCATTGTATAGTTCTTCAGGGTATTTAGAAGGGCTTTAAGAGGTTGCGCAAACAGCTATTTAATTGTAACCTATACAAAAAAAAACATGACAAATTATTAAGTTTGGTGGAAATGAAAATAAATGCTGTAGTCTGAATAATTTGCTGGTAGATATAGTCTGTTAAATAACCCACCATGTCAAACTAACCCACCTGTGCAAGCAAGTTCATAATGTTACAAAGACAAATTATAATACAACTAGCTTTTGCCCGCGACTTCGTCCGCGTGTTTAAATTTATACATACAAAAGTTTTTTCCCGCTAACTCCCGTTCCCGTGGGAATTTCTCAAAATACAGCCATAACTAAACTTTATATTTACTAAGGTACCTGCATGCCAAATTTCAAGCGTCTAACTTAAGCGGTTTAGATTTTTCATACAAAAGGATTTTCCCGCTAATTCCCGTTCCCGTGGGAATTTCGGGAATTCCTTTCTTAGTGCACCCCTACGGTACCTAAGCTACGTCCCTTCCAAATTTCAAGTGCCTACGTTTAGCCGTTTGGGCTGTGCGTTGATATGTCAGTCAGTCAGTCAGTCAGTCAGTCAGTTTCTCCTTTTATATATATAGATTAGTACCCTTGAATAATAATATATAAGTAAATCTACAATACCATTTATGCTAATTATTAAAGTTCTATGTACTCATGTTTTTTTTCATATTCTGAGATCATAACTTGTCAGAGTGATTACACAAAATGCAAAATGTAATTTATGTTAAATTCCCCTGTATTTGTTTTAATATTTGCTTAATTATTAGCTATGGTGAAATACTTATTTTTGTAAGTTTTGTTATTGTCAGTTTCAAAGGATATTTTCAATAACTCTTCTCTACTCAAAAGACAATGCCTTTATATACCTCCTATAAGTGCCCAAACTCAAACATCAAGGTTTTCGTAGATCTAAGAAATCAAATAAGTAACTAATAAAAAACTTGTGTAGAAACCTATAAAAAACTATAGGTAACTATAGGATCTTTTCTAAATATAGTTTATATTTAGAAAAGATCAAAAGTTATACGTAGTTTATAGAGAAAACAACTTTAACTGAGGTAAACAATGTGTAAAATTGTATCAGTAAGGAAAGTCAGAATTCAATGATGTACTGTAAATTCCTAAAACCCAAACAGTTTCAAACTGAGCAAGTCAATAGCCTATCTAATCTTGACAGTAGTAAACAAAATAATATCACAATATGCAGTTATATTTAAGTAGGTACTACAGGAATATTGGCAGTTTATTTTAAAGATATTATAATACCTGAAATGAGATCCCCTCTATAAGGGAGTCATGTACCGTAACATCTGAAAAAGAAAACAAATTAAGATATAGGGATAGTCTTCACAATTTACTATACCTATGCTACAATAAAAGCAAATCTAGACAGTTCATGCCCATAACTAAGACAATTAGACTTCCAGCCTGAGGGTGATTTTTTTTATAAAATAAAGGCCTCTTGGTATCTTGTAACAGTGGTATTCCTAAGTTTTAAGTTTAAACAGGTTACCTTACAAGACCATTATTTCCAGAGACATTAGTTTAACAAAAGAACTTGGAATTTGATCTTACTCTATACCTTAAAAAGTTTTGTAGATTAATAAGTTACGTAGATTATGTTGTTTAAACTACTAAACCAATATCTATTTACTTAATTGTGTGTACTGCAGAAGGAGCAATGAGCATGCTGAGTATATAATACAAAAACTAAGTAATAAATTATAATGTTACATCACTGGTAGGTTTACTATTTAAATATAAGTATAGTAACAGACTTAGTAACCCTGTTTAAACTATTAACGAATATGTAGGTAGCTACATATTAATAAAGATACAAGAGATATGCAAGGTGTTAAGTAACACCACAGAGATGAAACTCAAATTGTGTAAAATGAAACCAAATTGTTAGTTTCACTAGTTACTAAAATCAAATTTAGCTCGGCTTTTGAAGACCAAAATACCATATGCACAGCAAAAGAAAATCGACAAATAGTGCGCCGCGGCCCCGATCCAAAATAACATTGGGCCGCGCGGCGTTGCACGGGACTTGCCAAATTATTGCCGCTATTCAGGCCCACCCGCAGGCCTGCTGCACTTCACACCCCCGGAGACCAGGGCAATCATTTACTAAGCTTTAAATCGATTTTTACCATGGCTCTTTCCCTGTGCTGTCAGTTTTGTGTTGAGCGATATATCCATTAAAGTCAATACTAAGACATAACACCACACTATTTTTCGATACATTTTGAAATGTTGTATGAAATTAAACACTGTTTATTCACATTTCTCAGACACAATCGTAATATTTTCACAAAATTGCAGGTCTTCTTTCCCACTCACAAGGCATGCGATCATGAGTTCAAAAAGTCGTAAGAAACAATACAGACTAAAAAATATTTTCACTTTTGACATTTGGGTTCGGATATTGATTCGCTCGGCGTAGTACGGCGGACTCCCCATAAGTACCTACTGTATTGCAACTGCACATTTTTGAACGAAACTTTCGATTACGAAGAGTGTAGAGACTAAATTATTTTATTGTTGAAACTTTTAATTGTGTAAAAATATGTATTGAAAAATGTATGTAGAGAAAAATTTATCGTAAGAAAACATAATAATAGACAGGATTTTAAATTAAGGCACTCACAAATAAATCAATATTAGGATTCTCACTAAATTGTCAAACAAAATAATTGAACAGGATTCGTAAACGCAACTAAACAAAAATCCTGTCTGTCAAGTTCATGAAAGAATTTCTGCTGTTTTCATTTGTGATTTTTAGAATAATTCCAAAATAATAATCTCTGCTTTTGACCAATTTCAAGATTTCGCTTTTGAGAGAATTGCTCCGACGAATAATGGAGGATAGCTGTAAGTAATTCCTGGTTATTTTTGTCCTGTGCTTATCCGAACAGATGCTTTGTTTATTTTTTTGCGTTGTTTACAATTTTATCTTATTGTGCGTCAAAATTAATCTTTTGGCAGAACAAAAATCTAATTTCTATTATAAACGTGTAATATAGGTAGATACCTACCACATAATATAAGTGGCTAGTGTAAAAATGTAAGATTGTATTTTGGCACCTCGAACCGGAATAAACCAGCAATCTATGTAGTATGCACACATTTCTTTTACTAATCCTCTTGTACACAACCCTTTACCCCAGGGATCATACACTACAAATCGAATGACTTTCCTAACAATTTTCATGCATATTGATGATCTATATTTATCAATAGATGAACCATTACCTCCTGCAAAGTCTATGCATATCTATCTTAAATCTATTTAAGGTAATTTTTGTCCCGCCTTTGTCACTTATGAAAGTTAAAATATTTGAATAGTAATTAAAGATATCTAATTTATTATCTAGCCAGCGATGGAGAAACTGAGGGCATGGAGGCAGTAGAAGAGGGCAGCGGCAGCGAACCAGACCCAATTGGAGGGAGCCGGCCACCTGAGAATGAGCCAGGAACCAATGAGGAGGAGGAAGAGCAGCAGTTTGACATAGAGCTAGCTGCTTATCACTCAGTAAGTTTGGTTACCTTGTTAATGTTAAGGTAATTTTAAAATTTTCATTTGCCTTTTGGCAGGAACTAGAAGTGGAAGTTCCATAATGGCCAGTGAGGCAGATGGCCCATACACACCTCACAAATCTCCAGCTGATCTGTAACACTTGATTGATTCAACATTTCTGGGCTCCTTCCAACCCATCCACTAGCATGCTCCAGACATGCAACATCATGTCTGGAGCTCTTTTTGGGTCTTGATATACTACAACTACAACAGACTATATCTTGTACAAAGATATAGTTAGAATAGGCTATTTTCCATAACTCTTTGACAGAGTGCCTATAATTTATTTGTTTGAATCATGTGTGTAGGTACATAGACGGAAAGGTCAAAAAATACAAGTTTCAAATGTTGTTCCTTTTGGTATGTAAATTATATAAAAATATACCAAATTATATAAATATGAGTATGTAGATGTATATTATCACAGGCAACACACACACATAAAAATTTTCCACAGACTGAAAGGTCTGCTGGGTGTCCTGGTCTGACAAACAAAACCATTCAACTACACAGGCTTTGACCTGCAGAGAATGGCCCTAACTTCAAACTAAGTATACACATAATTTGCGCAGTACATGGGCCCCGGCATGACGGCGGTGGGCGGGCGGCGCGTGCTGGAGGCGGGCTGGGCGGGCCGGCTGCCGGCGTGGGCGCACCACGGCGTGGTGTTCCCGGGCGAGACCGTGCCCGTGCTGCGCGTCGAGGTCAACCACACGCCCGACGCATCCGCGCTCCAGGCCATACACAGGGACAAGTTGTTTGGACTGCTGTGTCCCGAGTAATTATTATGCTTGGTATAGAACTAAATTAAAAACAAATTCCTAGGTTTGTAAGCTGGTCATGTTTTCTGCTTGAAGGAAATTTCACCTTATATTGTACAAGTGTTTGCTGAAAAGGTGGATTGTCATATCACCATCATCAGCCTATTGCAGTCCACTGCTGAACGTAGGCCTCTCCTGTTGTTCGCCACTTAGGGCAAACATCTGGAGGATATGATATGAGGTGAGGATTGCAGGGTGTAGAAAGATTGAATACCAATTTGATTTCCAGGTTCTATTCCAAGGTTAGCACAATTTTTGAAATTATTCTACGTAAAATAGGATTCTGGGTTTGTTGGATATCTTAACTTAGATTTGGTATGAGTTGGGATGGGATCATAAAAGCTTTGAGACCAACTAGAAGATACGACTTTCTCAACTCAATGGTACTATATACCTCAAATAGAACCACCCCAAAACCTGGTGGTCTATCTAGATGCCATTATTGGCTGAGGTGCACAAATTTCCCATAGGATTATCTTGTTCTCATCTCTCTCTGTCCTTTTCATTTTGTAGTATTGATGAGTGTATGTTCGTGGGTGTGCAGCGAGACGGGCACGGAGGTGTCGGGCTACGGCGTGGTGTGCGAGGTGTTCGAGGCGATGGTGAGCGCGGGCCGGCGGGCGGCGGGCGACGCGCGCGACGCGCCGCTCACGC